>JADLZN010010754.1:0-203523 GCA_018155175.1 Sinocyclocheilus anophthalmus
GTGCCAGACGTGTCCCCCTGCTTAAGCAGTACATGTCCAGGCCCGTCTGAAGTTTGCTAGAGAGCATTTGGATGATCCAGAAGAGTATTGGGAGAATGTTATATGGTCAGATGAAACCAAAATAGATGTTTTTGGTAAAAACTCAACTTGAGGAGAAAAAATGCTGAGTTGCATCCAAAGAACACCATACCTACTTTGAAGCATGGGGGTGGAAACATCATGTTTTTGGGGCTGTTTTTCTGCAAAGGGACAAGGATGACTGATCCGTGTAAACGAAATAATGAATGGTGCCATGTATCGTGAGATTTTGAGTGATAACCTCCTTCCATCAGCAAGGGCATTTGAAGATGAAACGTGGCTGGGTCTTCAGCATGACAATGATCCCAAACACACCGCCCGGGCCACGAAGGAGTGGCTTCGTAAGAAGCTTTTCAAGGTCCTGAGTGTCCCCCCCGCCTAGCCAGTCTCCAGATCTCAACCCATAGAAAATCTTTGGAGGGAGTTGAAAATCTGTGTTGCCCAGTGACAGCCCCAAAATGTTACTGCTCTATAGGAGATCTGCATGGAGGAATGGGCCTAAATACCAGCAACAGTGTGTGAAGACCTTGTGAAGACTTACCGAAAACGTTTGACCTCTGTCATTGCCAACAAAGGGTATAACAAAGTATTGAGATGAAATTTTATTGACCAAATACTTATTTTCCACCATGATTTGCAAATAAATTCTTTTAAAATCCTACAATGGGATTTTCTGGATTTTTTTTTTCTCATTTGGTCTCTCATAGTTGAGGTATACCTATGATGAAAATTACAGGCCTCTCTCATCTTTTTCAGTGGGAGAACTTGCACAATTGGTGGCTGACTAATACTTTTTTTCCCCACTGTCTTTAGTAAATCATGAATGATTCGTTCTTTTGAGTCAAATATTGAATCAATTGATTCAGTTTAAATAGCCAGACTAAATGATGACAGAATGTTCATTTTTTGAATGAACTATTTCTTCAGTATCTATTTAAGTAAGATAACATTGTGTTTTGATGTGTTTTTTTAAATAGTGTTTACTGAAGATCTTGATATTCATTCTAGTTTTTCTTAACATATTCATGAGTATTATGAACGATTCATGAATGACTCATTCTTTTGAGTTGATTCAGTTAACATAGCCAGTCTAAATGACAGAATGTTCATTTGTTTGAATGAATTTCTTCAGTGTCTATTTCAGTAAGATTGAAGGCATTGTGTTTTGATGTGTAACAGTTTTTGCTGTGATTCAGTGAGTGATTCGGTTGTGTGTCGTTCTCTCAGGCGCAGGACGAGGGTGTCGTGCGCGTCTGTCTGAAGGAGAGGGGTCAAGACGTGCTGGTTCTCCAGAGAGTCCCGTCAGATCCAGCGTCTCCGCAAACAGCCGGAGTCAAAGATGAGGACAGCGATAAGAGGTGAGGCCATAGCCCCTCCTCTTTCTTTACATATCCTTAAGCTCCGCCCTCCTCCAATCAATCTCTCTCTCTCAAGTTCAAGTTGCTTTATTGGCATGACATTTGTGTTACAGTATTGCCAAAGCATTTTAGATGTGTAAAATACAGAATATTTTACACCACCAAAGTAATAAAGGAGACAATAAATGAGAAACGAGAGCAAATAACACAATAAAATAAATAATTACAGCTCAAATATTTCTAATATTAATTATAATACTTACAATTAATATACATGACGGATGTCAAATAAAGCAAGGATTAGTGCTGTCAAACGATTAATCGCTATTAATTTCATCCAAAATAAAAGTTTGTTTACAATATATATGTGTGTGTACTGTGTATACATGTATTATGTATATATAAATACAAACACAAACAGTATATATTTTGAAAATATTTACATGTATTTACATGTTTATATTTATATAATTTATATTATATATAAATATTTTTAATATATAAACATAACATATTTTTCCTGAAATATATACATGAATGTGTGTGTATTATATATACATAATAAATAAACACAACACACACATATATATTATGTAAACAAAAACATTTAATTTGGATGCGATTAATCGCGATTAATCGTTGACAGAACTAATGGATCCCATTACTTAACCATTTGTATTGTGTATACGATTTTGCAGCTAGTTTGACTGCCATTCAACTGATTTTTTATGTCTTCCTTTCTCTATTTCTAAGTCATGGTCGCTGAGTCGATATTTTGAAAGGATTTGAAAGGTCATTTGCAAAAACCGATAACTCCGTTTTTAACAATTTTCAAAAATCATGTTTTTTCATTGTGCATTCGAATGAATCTCAATCAAACTGCAGTCGGGTATTTTGATTAGGCAAAAAATAAGTAAAAAATACAGCTAACTAACACAATACAACACAAAAAAAAAAAAAAAAAAAACTGTTATCTGTTTTTGCAAATAAACTCCTCATTTGACTTTCTTTTAATTGTTTGATTGATAAGTCATTTGCCAGTTTGGTGGTTCTATTTAGGGCTGAATAACACTGGAGTTTGGTTTGGAGGTCAAATATGTTTTTGTTTTTTTAACAAAATTTTTTGTTCAATTATACTTCAGATTTTTGTCAATTTCTTTATGAATGTTTGGGTTGTGGGTGGAGTCCTTCTCTCTCTCTCTCTCTCTCTCTCTCTCTCTCTCTCTCTCAAACACGTTCCTGACGTTTTCTTCCTCATTACAGCTTGAGCAGGAACCGCTGACAGCCCGCACTGGTTTTTCCACTTTTGTAAACTGGAGTGGCACCTGAAGAGAGAGTTAAAATATCGACACTAACTGAGACGTCTGCTGAAGTTCGCTTGGAAGTCAATGCAGAACAAAAACAGATGAAATGTACTGGTTATGCCTCATAACTCACCATGCTCCTCCATCTGCCTGGCTAGATCCTCTGGCTGTTGATCCAAGAAAAAGTCAGGAAGCAATGGATGACCTAAAAAAAAATGAAGTTGTTTTATGTACCGTGTTGACATTCACAGTTTTCTGTAATATATCAGAAATGTCACGTTATTGTAAACACTAAACAGGGTCTAAAAATACTGTGAAATAACTTTTATTCAAACCAAATTACTGATTGAATAGGAAAATGTATTACTTTACCACTTTAACATGCAATATTAATATTGCATAAACAAACCTGGCTCAACAGCATACACATCAAAGTCCTTAATGCCCTCCTTTTTGAGAATGTCCTCATCAATGACAAACTGTCCTGTGAAGCTGGTGGGTTGTTTAAAGATAGCGTAGGCTGCATCAGCCACGATCTCCACCTTCCTGCACTGTTTATCAATCCCAGAACCACCCAACATGTCCATGGCCGCCGTCTGGATGGCTGAAGGTAGATGATGCAACAAGACTAATTCAGTTATCATTGTTGTTTTTGATTCATATTCAATTCCACCTCATTTTCAGCATGTTTCACAATACATGTCGTTATAAAGCTTTGAATATCAATAAAAGGTTTAGCATACAAATTTGAAACAATGGTACGTGTGCACCATTTTAATGAGACTTAACAGAAGAACATCCTTTCAGCTTCCTGTTGTTCATTTGCATACAGCGCCACAAATACACTCGTTCACATTCATGCATTCAGCAGATGCTTTTATTCGAAGCAACACTGCATTCAAAGTATATGTTTACATTTGATCAGCTCTGCTTTCCCTGAGAACCCATGTCCTTGGTGTTGCTGGTGACATGCTCTACTGTTTGAGATTCAGGAAATTTACACCAATCTCTATAAAGACACAAATCATCATTGCTGAAACAAAGTGGATTTAGCTCAGAAGCTAATAAGTAATACTTTTTTTATCAACTATTTTGTCAATTTGAATGGATAGAATAGGCCTACAGGTAGTGCACATTTGGATGTCATTGGCATAGAAATGATAGCTAAAACCATGCGATGTAAAATCTGACCCCGAGGTAGAATGTAAATTATGAATAATAGTGGACCGAGAACTGATCCCGGGGATACCTTGCTTCAGTGGGGAGGGGGGGGGGGGGGGGGGGGGGGGGGGGGGGGGGGGGGGGGGGGGGGGGGGGGGGGGGGGGGGGGAGGGGGGGGGGGGGGGGGGGGGGGAATACAGTGGGCGAGAGATCCGCACAGAAAATAAAACTGTCTATCAGAACCAAAAGAAAGCAACACCAGCGATATCCATATCCAAAAGGTGGAAAATAAGTAAATCATGAGAGACTGTCCTAAGCTAAGGTCAAGTAGGAGAAGTACAGAGAGAGAGAACTAGAGTTGCAAGGTAAATTTGAAATTGAATTGGATAAAACTGAGGGGTTAAGATTGGGTTTCCTGAGAACAGGGGTAACTGCGGCTGTTTTAAGTGGCAGATGGAAATAAGCAGAGACCAGAGATGTATTTATGAAGTGAGAAATAGGTGCAGAGATGACAGAATGGCAGAGTTTCAGAACAGAAGTAAGAGCAGGATCAAGTCAGCAGGATGAAGAATTGGATTTCAAGATTAACTCAGAAACAGAAGATGGATTAGTCAGAGAGAAGCAAAACAGAGACTGGCCAGAGAGATTCGTTTTAAAACTAAACTTCATAGCCTCACCAGAAAAACTTTGGTGGACGGCACCTGTCTTTTCTAAAATATAATTAAAAAAGGAACAGCAAAGCTCATCTGAAGATAGAACGTTATGACATGGAGGTTTGGTCAGCTTGTTAACTGAATTAAATAAAGCTTTTGGCCTTTTGCCTGTTTTGTTGATCGTGGCAGTGACAAAAACAGAACAAGCTGAGTTCAGAGCAGATTTGTATTTTTTCAGATGTTCAAGAAAAGCTAAGGGACTGTTCTGGTCTTAATAGGAGCATGCTCTTACAAGATTTCTGCATTGGTGGAGTGATAGTTAGGCAATATCATAGAGGAAGAAGACGTATCAAAGTCCTCAGAAGGAGTGATTAATGGATTTAAATAATGATACGGATGAAACCTCCATGTTTCATTAAAAAATTCTTCAGTACTGTCTCAAAGATGATGAAATTTTTGAATTGGTTTGGAATGACATGAGGGTGAGTACTTAATGACAGAATATTCATTTTTGGGTACACTAGCACTTTAATATTCAATAGATTTGCTTTGTAGGTTTTAGTATATATATATATTACAGAAAAGACCGGCATATCTATTATTCCTTAATGATTCTAAATTGAATTTATTTAATGACTGATGCAGGAAAGCCATTACCTGTCTTGGGCCATAAGGCATTAACAGCGATAGATCCCTTGAACTCTTCGGCCATTCCAAGTACACACATGGACATGCCATACTTTGCCATGGTGTACGCTACACAGACACAGCGGAAAACAAGATCAGTGTCATTATTTGTCACTATTACTGAATAAATGTTCAGTGAGAGTCTGAAACCAAAGGCCTACAGCACTGAATGTAAGAATGCTCTTGCGCTCACCTGTGTGGTTTTTGAACCAGATGGGATTGAGGTTTAGAGGTGGGCTGAGGTTAAGTATGTGAGGGTTCTTGCTCTTCAGAAGATGTGGAATGCACAGTTTAGACCTGTAATAAATCAGTGGCCACAGTCAGAAGAATATTGTGTTCAAAACAAGTTAAGCTGACAATTTCTGTGACAAGCTGTCGACTAACACAGAAAATATTTCTGACATTTATTGTGATCTGTTACTCTAAAGAATAACTTCTACTCACGTCAGGTACGTTCCCCTGAGATTGATGCCTAGCATAAGGTCGACTTTCTTCATTGGAGTTTCCAGAGTTCCTGTTAAATTGATGGCACTGGCATTGTTGACCAATATGTCAATCCCTGTCAACAGAACCACACAAGATTAAAGACAAATTAAAACACACCTGAGTGCTCAAATTGTGAGATATATGAAATACTGTAACTCACCTCCAAATTTCTCCACAGCTTTTCCAACAGCATCATTGATCTGCTTCTCATCACGGACGTCTACGATGCACGGCAGTGCTTTGCCTCCGGCAGCTTCAACTATCAAACAGATGTTAATTGGTCAGTCTTATCACATGAAATTATTTATCAAATATTTAGCATTACATCTCTTGCTCACCAGTGGATGCTCTGCAGTGAGTGGGTGCCGTCAGATTGTGTCCAAACAGCTGATAAAAACATCCCCTATTGTCTCTCACATCAAAATCCACCGACATATTTGTTTAGAACTGTTTTCGCTTGTAAACGGTGGTATATTTGTTCATATTTCTCTCCTGATTCAGATTAGATTACTTTTTCACTGGAGGAAGCAATGTTATGAATAGAGAACTTGTACTGTGGTTGGAAGCAATGGTGGATTTGTATTCTACAAGCAGTTTTTTTACTTCACAAGATGTTAACTGATGAACGTCTGGTGTGCTTACTTTGTGATGTTTTTGTCAGCTGTTTGGATTCTCATTCTGACGGCACCCATTCACTGCAGAGGATCCTTGGTGAGGTGCAAGAGATGTAATGCTACATTTCTCCAAATTCCATTCTGAATGAAGAAACAACTCATCACATCTTAATGTCCTTCAGCAAATTTTCATTTTGTGGTGAACTATTCCTTTAAAATACAAAGTTACTGTTTTTACTGTATAATCGTAATGCAGCCTTATGAGCCTTCTTTCTAAAATTGTACTGTGGTTCTGCATATTTTCACAGCTGTGATGCACACGGTCAACAACAGTACTGCAACAGGCTGCAACATTCAAGTAATGATTGGTTGGTATTAACAGGCCAATGGCCGTTAATCAAAGCCACAATCACCAACATGAATGCATGGCCTTGTGGTAGTTAACAGTTGTTAACAGTCCAGGCAGTGGTGGAATGGTGTCAGAAATATAAGCAACATCATAAGTCTATGATCTTATGCCAACAATGGAGACGGGTGGAGGGCCGTAATGGTGTCAGGAATATTTTCTTGGCATACTTTAGGCCTGCTGATACCAATCAATTTTCAAGCCAATGTTATAGCCTCTAATGATATCTATATAAAAAAACAATAAATACTAGTGCTGTCAAAATTAGCGTGTAAACGCAAGCAATTAATTTATACAGTTTAATGTATGCAGGGGCGTAGCTAGGGTTTGCTCTTCGATTGCATGCACAGATACAGTGGTGCACGCTGTAGCCTGTATCATTTCATATTAAAGCGCGAATGAAACTATGAAGCAGCCGGCCAGATCCCATCACTTTCAGCTCGGCAGCTCTTCAAGTAATAGCAGCCAAAAAACCTAATAACCCAGCTGCTTTGATGTCTGTTAATCAAAGAACAAAAAAAAAAGAGGAAATCAATTACTTTTTTAGCTTTGAGGATTCATCTATATTTAATTTAAAATTTAGCTTTTGATCATTTTATTCAATTTCTGTATAGAAAATCTCAGGTAAATATGCCATTTATTACAATGAGTTTATGTGAATGTTGTTTTAAGTTCACTTAAATTAGAAGTTGTTATTTTTTAAAGTCTAATAAACGTTAAAATGATAGCTCTCAATAATATTGTAATGTTAGTATAATCAACATTACATACAGGCTAATGAATGGTTAAATATTAGGAAAAAAAATAACAATTTCCTAGAGACATCAGTAGAATTGGTATCAGTGATACTCTCCTTCAGTCATAAAAATGATGACACTAAACAAATATTAAAAATATACTGTCTTTATGTTGTTTCTACATTAAAGGTGGGGTAAGCGATTTTTCAAAAACGCTTTAGAAAACTGAGTCGGGCCGAGTAGCAAAACAAACTTGTAGCCAATCAGCAGTAAGGGGCGTGTCTACTCATGATGTGGAGGAGAGAGCGTTCAGTGCACAGGACGGATATTAGCTGAGCTGAGCGACAGAAAGATAGAGATGGCGGATATAAAACTAAAGAGGAAAACATCTGCGGAACAAAAGAAGGCTTACGATAAGGCTAGAAGTAGGACCTGTGTAAATATCGGATCAGTTTTCCAGTGCTGGAGAGAACTCAAGGGGCGGAGGCCTGCGATCGGACGCCGAGTTTGCTTTGTTTCTTCTCGATAGGTGAGTAAACCGTGTCTGCGCCTCAGCAGCTGACTCTGTCTAGTACACTGGACGCGACAAAGCGACCGTTGAAAATCATTTGAAATTTGTGTCAATACGTCATGAATAGAAAGCAGCAGCAGTTATCTGTCGGGGATTTGTCATGTCGTGCCGCACCGCATCCAGTGTAGACCATAGATATGTATATATATCTATCTATCTATTGTGTAGACAGCGTCACTGATTATAATGTGTTCTATAGTATTTTGTCGCGCCGCGCTACTCGCGTCCGGATAACATGGTTTTGCTGGGGGTTGTTTCACAGAACTAATCGTTGCCTGGGTTTCGTACGTATGTGTGGGGTGGAGCTATCGAAATAGGGGCGAGACACTTTTGGGGTAGGGGCGGGTTTGTTTTGGTGATTTCAAATATCAAAAGCATTTCTCAGAAATCGCTTACTGCACCTTTAAATTGTAATATTGAATGTGACTTATTGCAATCTAAAGTCATTTGAAAACTTTAATTTTAGGAGATAATTGATTAATTAATCGTGATTAATTTCAGAAAAAAATGTGTGATTAATTAGTTAATTTTTTTAATCAATTTACAGCATTAATAAATACATTATGGAAGGCAACTCGACCGAATCATCAGCAATGCATTCGCTGCTGGTGGCTCTCTCTTCAGGATTATGGGTCATGTAGAAATAAACTGGGAATTTAGTTTTTACTGTGTCTAGTTCAACTGTGTTTATTAAGTTAATGAGCTATAGATACAAATTATTTTCTCTATGGAGAAAATAAATGGGTTTTTAGTTTTAATCTCTGTAGTGTCCAGTTATAAAGGTATGTAAGAGCAACCGAGTCCTGCGCTCACTCTCTGCAGCAGCTGTGTAGATGGTGCCCGGCAGTTTGGGGTGAGGATCAGCGGTTTTGGCAGCGATGACCACATTGGCTCCGTCCCGTGCAGCTTTGAGAGCAATGGCCTTGCCAATACCTCGACTCGCTCCGGTAATGAAGATGGTATATCCTGCCAGCTTCCTAAAATGAATGCATAATCATATAATAATCCAATCCTATCGTAATCAATGCACTATACAAACATATATTGATAGGCAAAACATAACATAACTAATCAGAGATAATCATATTCTTAGTATAATCTAAAGTCATGTAACTGCTTCAAAGTCAAATTCCACAATTTTACCTGCCATTTATTTTAAAAACCGCATCAGCTAAAAATTAATATTTTTTTGAGTTGTTTCATCATTGTGTGAATGACAGCATTGTCAGATATTTATGAAAACAACATTTATGGCCCTCTTTTCATTATCATTCATTTGACCTCTACATGTGTGGCGCTCTCTCTCTAATTAAAATATAATTGTTTGGTAATTTCCTTGTATTTGTACTGTGTGTCATCAAAGTCCCAGTCTTTGTGTTAATCGCATGTTTGCGTTGGCATTCCTTCAACTGATACCTGCGCAGAGGACATCGGGGTAAAGGTGGAATCAAAAAAAAGTTTAAAATATACACATAAGACTATAAACATACTACAGTAACGGGGAATATGTTTCTATAATGTGCTGAAATGCCAAATCAGTTTGAATACACTGCAGTTAAATTAGCTATGTTGGATGCAAAGTTTGACAACACAGTCCAGCCCTCGTAGGTCATTCAAAACACAGCTAATATCGCGCATGAACGAGTTCATATTTATAAAACAAGTATTTTAATGCCAGTAAACAACAACTTGGTTTATTGTGTACTCACACCAAAACACACGGGCTAAGCAGCAAGACTGAGACAAACTCACCCTGTGTTCTGCAGCATTGTCTCCTGTACTGTGTCTGGGAACGGAATGAACTACTGAAGCAATGCGTGTAACATTAAACTCAACACGCACTGAGCAAGCCAAAGCCCTCCGGATGAAAACGCTGGCTGTGACTCTGCCCTTTACTCCAGTCACAGATTCCACCGAGCCGTCGTCGCTCTACTTCCGGTGGAGGCGTCAACAACGCGCTACTGTTTTAAAGGAACATGCGAAACAATATGCGATAAAAGATACACTCAGCGAACAACAAACACATTGGCGAGTGGAAAAGGAAACACACCAATAAGGACGAAGTCACATAAATAAAAATGGTATTATTAATAATAATTATTAAACTTTATTAATTACTGTATTTGGCTATTCAAGGGTCTCCTGTGGTGTAATATAATGCATGATTTCACTTATAACAAAAAATGTGTTGTTTTATTAGAAGTCATTATGAGCTTGTGATAAAGTTGTTTTTATGGACCCTTTACCTTTCAGGTAAGTAAATAAATAAATAAACAATGTTACGGATAAAGAAATGCAACTTTATGGTTATACATCTATTAGCATAAACAACACTAAGACGCATCTTCGTTCATATAATATATAATGAACAACATTTAGAAAAGGTTCAAATAAAACAAATATGAGGAAAAATGTGCTGCTTCCGCCTCTTTGCTTGTACATTATTACAAAACACTACATGTATAAATGATAAAGAAAGAACATTAAATTAATTTGATGCATTTTGATGCATTCCTCAATGATAACAAGTATTAATGGTTAATATTAAGTAACAGTAATTCCAATGATTTAATAATACTAAGTTTTTCTATTTCTGCAAATGAAAACTACACCGAGATCGCTTTCTCGTTCTCTGACTGTATACCATTTCCCAGCTTATTCCTGAGCGCGCTCTAGTTTGTTGGAGAGCTGTGGTCGAGCAGTATGCATCCGAATAGACATGGTTGCAATATCATGTATACATAAAATGTAATTATTATTTACACGGTTTTGCATTTTTGCTTCTTTTTGTATTTTTATTCCCCTGGGTAGCATATTGCATAATAAGGTTGCATGATAGTATTATTATTATTATTTTTTAAATCACATTACACAATGCACGATTGTAATGTAAACCCCTGTGTCTCGTCTGATTTCTATTATTGTTATCAAGATCATAATATAATCAACTTCATGGTCTCTCAGTCAAGTAGATACAATAAACCATGGATTTTCGATCATTTAGATGCTACAGACCCCCAAATATGATCATCCTTGTGTAAGAGACCCATCCTAAAATGTAGCTATTGCTTTAAAGTCCCAATTAATAATATTATAAACATCTGTAAATTGTATTTGGAATATATATGTAACACATAGATGTTTTATTACATTATTTATATATTTATGTTTTGTTGCATACATACTGTATAGGTTTATTGCTATATTGCAGTCTGTTAAATGTATTGTTTATTTATTTATATCATTTATGTATTTATATATTTATTTAAATCACATTTAATTAGTAATTTTCCTAATCATTTTCATTTATTTAAAGGAAAGTTATTTATTTATTCATCCATTTATTTTGTTATTAATTTGGTCATTGCTGTTCCTCCTGCTTGCCATCAGAGGGCTCCATCACCATACTGACTAGTCCTTCCTGGACTCCATTTCCCATGATCCCCTTTCCAGGAACTAATTACACTCACACCTGTTGCCCATTACCAAGGGTTCACTCATACACTCACTCAGGGGCAGGGCTAAGTCTAGGGCTGTGTTCCAGTTAACTTTTTTTATGCCCTTCACTTGCTAACTTCCCACCGTCTCGTTTACTCGGATGTATGTCATTGATTACTTTGCATGAGTGCCCACTACTGGCGGAACCCTTGGAATGGGCTGAATTGGAACGTTTACATTTATAACTGCCCAAGCATATCTATATACATATAGAATGCTGCACCAAACAAATTAGTGCGAGGACAAATGTAAACAATAAACCAACTCCATAGCGGATTCTAAGTGATCAAGACCTTAGGATGTTTCCGATTCAGCCCATTGCAAGGGTTCCGCCAGTAATGGGCACTCATGCAATGATGTAATCAATGACGTACATCCGAGTAAACGAGACGGAGGGAAGTTTGCGAGTGAAGGGCATAAAAGAATGGACTGGAATGCAGCCCAGTTTTGCCATGGTGACCATTTCTGAGCGGTCTTCCCCTTGCAGTGCCCTGGGCTAACCCAAATATACATTGACTACGCAAATATACAATGCACAAAATATACAAAATATACAAACTTTTTATTACCAATGAAAAGCACACTTTCTTTCTCCCACTCTCTCCTACAAACGCAAACACATACAGTACAGACACATTGTGGCGAGCACACATGGAACAAATGTGTGCACAGAAACTTGTCAGCTCTGACCCATGACATTATCAGTAAAATAGTTTTGCAACTAAAAAGCTACATGACATTTCTCAATAACGCTGCTGTTTTTGAAGACGTTAAACGTACAGATTCACTATTAGTAGACATGCTGTTGTTTGTTGAGAAACTCTGCAGTACTCTGGTAATTCACACATGTTAAATCTCTCTCTCTCGGTCATAATGCTCCAGTAATTAACGTAACCTTAGTTCCCTGAGATGAGGCTTAAGGGTACGCTTATGGGGAAACTCCCGTTTATTCTAAATACTGAAGTTTGATTTGTTCATGTTCTTGTAGCTGCACAAACAAATGGCACTTCAGCCAAACTGTGGGGCCATCTGCTATACAAGTCGGCTCTGAGCGGCATTTCGTCAGAATCTTTGATGGCCACAGTCATTGACTCGCGTGCAGCCTTATAGCACGGCATGCTACGCAACACTCGTTCCCTTATCTCAGGGAACTCAGATTATGTTAATAACCAGATTGTTCCCTTTTGTATGGTCTTTTCCATTGTGTTGTATGCTTATAGGGAACATGGCCAATAGCGATGTGCTATAAGCAAGAGCAGAACAAAGCCGCTCTTCGAGCCCAGTCTGGAGCACCCAAAATAAGGGTTCGTAAAAAGCATGAGCCAATTATGAGACCCTAGCCACAGGCTGGGATCTACATAACAAAAACTTCTTCACTTACACAGGGGATTACGTAAATTAGGAAGACAAAACCTGTGCCTGAAGGGCAGGTACAGCCAAGTTATAAAAACCTGGGCAAAATAGATGGCGAAGACCAGCCAGCAGCTGCACATATCACCAATAAGAACTCAGCTGGACCAAGTCCAGGAGGAGGCCATTACTCTGGTGGAGTGGGCCCTTGCTCCAATAAAACACTGTAAGCCAACTGAGGCATTGCCAGGGTTATAGCGTCAACTATCCAGCCAGATCTGTCTCTGCTTTGTGACTGGCAGCCCTTTAGAGCGGTCTCTGAAGCAAACAAAGAGCTGCTCTGAATGCCGTAAGTGGCTAGAGTGCTCTACATACACTCTAGGAACCCAAATCGGACAGAGTGAATTTGGACCCCACTCATCCTCTGGGTTAGGAAGAGCCAGAAGGGTGAATTTAATTAAATTGAATTGAACTGAATACCTTTATTGTGTGGAAATGCCACTATATCCATCTACATTCACACTCATATAAACCATACATATAAATAAATATACAAAAAAAATAAGATGAATTAGTCCTAAAAGAAACCTAAAAACCAATATTAAATTGACTTGTGCATTTCATTACAGTAGTATGGCACAGTCCATCCTTTCAAAGTTTTAAGGGTAATGTCGTGTCTTGGTTTGAGGATGACTCTACAGTCGTTAGGCCCAAACTTAAGGCATGAAGCACTGACTGACAGTGGTTGTAAATCACCCACTCGCTTGACCATAAGGCTAGAGGAAGGGTGGTCTTAAGCAACAGGGGTCATAAGTCTGCGACTGGAGTGGCTCAAAAGGAGGACTACAGATAAGTCCCATGTGGTATAAGAACAAGGCAGATTTAATATACGAGCTCCCCTCAGGAACTTAATGACAAGGTAATTTTTGACGAGTCTGACTGACTGCAAAGCCATGAGCCATGGCTGCCACATATATTTGAGTGTGGAAGGGGTGCGCCCATTGTCTAGCAGATCCTGCAAAAAGGTTAGCATGGATGATATGTCACAAGAGGATGGGTCCTCGGTCCGTGCTGCACCAGTCAGAAAAGACTGACCATTTAAGGGCATAGAGGCTTCTTGTAGATGGGGCTCTAGCCTTCAAAATGTTATTAATCACACTTGTGGGGAGCTGTAAAGACTCCCATCAAGGGGCCAAACATGAAGGCTCCACAGCTCAGGCCGGGGATGCCAGATCATGCCTCTTGATGAGAGAGGAGGTTGTTCCTTAATGGAATTGGCCAAGGGGCTGTTGTCCATAGCAGCTTGATCAACTCAGGGAACCACGTCTGATTCTTCCAGAGAGAGAACACAGCACCTGACTTCTGTGAGCTGTCTGATGACCTGAGGGAGCAGGGAAATCAGAGGGAAGGCATACAAGTGAAACTCTGGGCCATTTGTGGGCCAGAGCATTTAGCTCCCTCGAGAAATATGTTGGGCAGTGAAAGGCAAAGAGGTCCACCTGTGCCCTCCCATAGACAGACCAAATCGTTTGAACCACTTGGGGATGTAGTCTCCATTCACCTGGGAGAAATGTCCTGGGACAACATGTCTACTGGTTGGAAGCATCTATCATGACCACTTTCCTTCTGGAGGTCAGTCCCAATGGGACGCCAGTCTGAAGCAGGCGAGGGGCCTTCTTCAGAACAGAGCTTCCATCGCCAAGAGCTAAGCGGGGGGATAGAGAGTGAGACTTCTTTGAGGACAGTCTGGGCTCGGTGGGAACAGGCCATCTCCTCTTCCTCTCTGCACTGGGATCAGGATGGCTTCTGTGGCTCAGTGTCCAACGTCACTATGGGGCAGGGTCTCTGGCGTTTAGGAAACGGGTAACATTTAGCTATCTGAGGGCGCTGTTGGATCCCAGGGTTCCCTACATGCCACCTTCGCGTCATGACATTTACAACAATGTTGCTGTGGAAATTTGGTCTAGGAAATGTTCTTTGAAATCACCGGATGGCCGCAGGGGAAGTGCTGATGAGAGGCATTCTTCCACTGTCAGGGCTCTTCTATGGTGAGTAGCAGGCTTCAAGCTTCTTATTCGGTCCAGCAAGGAGATGATCTTAATGAATCAGTCCTTTTGAACTAATGAATGATTCCATGAATCATTCATTAAGACAGTGATTTGCCACCACCTCCTGGCAGTTTTAGTTTCATATTTAAAAGCATCATTTATTTTCCCCAGTCATTTTGTATTTCAATATTCAAAATGTCATATTTAAAACATTAATCTCATAATATTATTTATGCATTTGTAATGCTTAAAGAATCAGCCACCAATTTTTATTTATTTAGAGGTAGTAGTTAGCAGAAAAACAAGACATAAAGGTGATATGCCCCTTACCTTAAGTATTCCAAAGTATTTAGATTAAGTTACTAAAATTAAGTAATCTAATGAAATACGTTACAAAATACTTTTTAAAGCATGTATTTTGTAATCTGTAGTGAAATACATTTTAAAATGAACCTTCCCAACCCTGGCAATGTGCATGTATTAAATTAATATTTCATTTATTACTCAACCATGCATGACAGCACTGAATATTTCCGTCAAATCATGCATTTGTATTTACTATAATAGGCTGCTAAAAGTATTCTCGTAGCTTCCCCAAATTGAAGTTGAACCACTGATGTCAAATGGACCATTTTAACAATGTCCTTACTACATTTCTGTGCCTGGGAACATTTCAGTTGCGTTGCTGTCTATAGAGGGTCAGAGAGCTCTCGGATTTCATCTAAAATATCTTAATTTGTGTTCCGAAGTTCTTACGGGTTTGGAATGACATGAAGGTGAGTAATAATGACAGAATTTTCATTTTGGGAAGAACTAACCCTTACCTAAAAGTCTGAACAACTCAAATGTGCTCAAAGACTCTATAGAATAATTGCAACACGTGTTTAAAGCAATTAAATACTTTTTTGTTCTTTGTATTATTTCCAAATATGTTTAAGGAAAAAATCAAACAAACCGTTTACATAATTTGAAACTGTTTTTTATTAGCAAAAGACAAGCAAAAATACATTTTACTATATAGTATCATAAAATGTAAGCATCAAATACTTGTTTTGACAGATTTTAGCTTCCTGCTGAAGCAAAAAAAATCAAAGCCAATAAAGTTAATGAATACGTTCTTTAATTATACTGTGGAGATGGTTAAAAATCTTTTTTTTTTCTCGAACCAGTGGCAGTTGCAAGAAGTATGCATATACTTTACACTGCAAGTATATTACATGCAGTGAAGAAAATGTAACTGAAGGAAAATCCTCTATTAAAATTAGCATCAGCAAAATGGTTTAATGCAGTGATTCTGCATTCTGAAAAGTGATCATGTACATCACATCATGTAAGGCAGGAGATGGTAGAGTGAGTGATCATATCACAGCTTAGGCTTTATCATGCCCATCATCTTGTCCAATTTCATGGCAAGGCCCATGTCACCCTTAATCTTCAGCTTTCCAGACATGAACGCCATAGTGGGCTTTAATTTCCCTATTGATGTGAAAGAACATGGTTTTCATCAGTGCTTCAATTTTTTATTATTCGGTTTCAAAACACCCTCTATGATCCAGTTATGTCAGTAGTGTGTAAAAGTGCATCAGCGACACTTTTTCTACCTTCAAACATCTTGATGAAATCTGAGCTGTCCAACGTCATGACGACATCAGCTTTGACAGGTGGTTCCCCACTGCCAGCACTTCCTGCATCGTTCTTCAGATCAATGTACCAGACTCCAGCATGATCACCTGTCAATCAAGCCAGCAAACATTAATAAACACAGATTTGATGGGTGGGACATATGCAGCTTTTTCAAGGTGTTCTCCAACCCTGCTCCTGGAGAGCTACAGTCCTGCAGATTTCAGCTCCAACCCCAATCAAACAAGCCTGAACCAGCTAATCAGGTGTTCAGGGTTACCTGATAATTACAGGCAGGTGTGGTGGAGCAGGGTTGGAACTGAAGCCTGCAGGATGGTAACGGTAGTTTATGACACAGCCATGATTTATGATTTGATATTGCTAGTCAGAAGTAGGTGATATTTGGGGGTGGGACATAATTATTCTATAAAACCTTTAATTGTACAAAACTGTGATACACCTGTGAGTCCAACATGATATTTTCAATATGAAATACTATCCATTTTAATGTATATTTGCGGTTACATATTTCTATTAAATCATAATTAAATATAAACATAGTTACGACATAAAAAGTTAAAAGTATGACTTACTTAGTCTTATTAGATGAAAAGTTGAAATTGATGTAAGAAGTCATAATGACTTAGCCTGTCAATTTCCAATTTTTCAACATTTTTTTCATCCAATTTTTTAATTTTCAGTCATAATTTGATTTTTTGTCCTAATTATGAGATTAAAAGTCACAATACACTTGTCAGCAATGACAATCTCGTATCTTATCTTTAAAATTGATTTCATAATATGACCTCACAATATTGAGTGTGGCATAATTTAGATTTGTCATAACTGATTTACCAAAGCACTTTTTTTCCCCTTGTGTGGAAGAAATGGGCTTCCATTCCTATAGTTTATTATTCAGTAGAACAAACCAGGAAAAATGTTGAAGAGTGTTTTAGCTAACAGACATTGACTGAAAGCCATAGAACTTTAAATGTGATATCATAACTACCTGATAAATCGAATCTGAACACTCCTTGTGTGGTTTTTACTATATCTGGACTGAGAATTCCTCTGATTGTGTTGAACAAGTCAGAAACCGGTCCGGTCCTTCCTGCACTTTTGAAAGCTGGAGTGGCACCTAAAGAGAGAATTAAAATATTGGCACTAACTGAGATGTCTGCTGAAGTATGCTTGGAAATGAATGGAAATGTGCTGGTTATGCCTCATAACTCACCATGCTCCTCCATCTGCCTGGCTAGATCCTCTGGCTTTTGATCCAAGAAAAAGTCAGGAAGGAATGGATGATCTAAAAAAAATATATGTTTTATGTGCTTTGTCGACATTCATAGTTTAGTATGTCAGAAATGTCATGTTATTGTATACAGGGTCTAAAAAATAACTTTGAAATAACTTTTATACAAACCAAATTACTGATATTCATAATTACTGATTGAATAGGAAAATGTATTACTTAACCACTTTAACATGCAATATTAATATTGCATAACCAACCTGGCTCAACAGCATACACGTTAAAGTCCTTAATGCCCTTCTTTTTGAGAATGTCCTCATCAATGACAAACTGTCCTGTGAAGCTGGTGGGTTGTTTAAAGATAGCGTAGGCTGCATCAGCCACGATCTCCACCTTCCTGCACTGTTTATCAATCCCAGAACCACCCAACACGTCCATTAATATCGTCTGGATGGCTGAAGGTAGATGATGCAACAAGACTAATTCAGTTATCATTGTTCTTTTTCATAGCATGTTTCACAATACATGCTGTTCTAAAGCTTTGAATAGCAATAAAAGTGAAACAATGGTACGTGTGCACCATTTTCACAAGAGACATCATAAAAGAACATCCTTTCAGCTTCCTGTTGTTCATTTGCATACAGCGCCACAAATACACTCGTTCACATTCATGCATTTGCACAATGCATTCAAGGTATATATTTACATTTTATCATATTTGCTTTCCCTGAGATTTGAACCCATGTCCTTGGTGTTGCTGGCGACATGCACTACTGTTTGAGATTCAGGAAATTTACACCAATCTCTATAAAGACACAAATCATCATGGCGAAACACAAGTTGGATTACGCTCAGAAGCTAACAACGACCCATGGGCATGTATATAAATGGATTTAACAAAAATAACTAATTTATTCAACAATTTTTCTCCCCCAAGTTACTGTCTTCTGCCATTTTCCCCTAAGCGTAAAAAACACTGATTACGCTGATTACATTCATGTGTGCACTTTTTGCTGATTACGTTGATTAAGTTCTTGGGTATTCTCCAAAATGGCAGAATAACGTAACTCGGGGGAGAAGAACTGTTGAATAAATTTGTTATTTTTGTTTTCTTTGCGCACAAAAATATTCTCGTAGCTTCGTAAAATAAAGGTTGAACCACTGTTGTCACATGGATTATTTTACCGATCTTCTTGCTACTTTTCTGGACTTGGGAACATTTCAGTTGTGGTGCTGTCTATGCAGGGTCAGACAGCTATCAGATTCCATCAAAAATAACTTAATTAGTGTTCCGAAGATGAACGGAGGTCTTAAGGTTGAAAGGGTTTGGGCCGTACATTTCCCTACAGTTTAATATTCAATGGAATATTCTAGTGAAATAAGTAGATTTTCAGAGGAATGCCAGTGTTCTGGTCACTCTTTTCCCTGCAGTTACAATGAGAGCTTACCAGAACGTTCAAGCTTTAAAAGAAAGACACAAAATATAATAAAAGAATCACATGCGAGAACAAATCTCATTGGTTTTTCAGAAGCTCAAAGATGCTTAAGTGACACATGAGAACAAATATGATCTCTGTTTATGTGCCTTGATCAGTGTTTATATGCGAGTAAAAGCCTAAATTCATCCATTTATTAAATAATATAATTGTGTCAGACGAATTGGATTAAACTGCTTGATTCATCTAAATTACATTTAAAATGTCTTTAGGACAATTTTGATATGCATCAACATTTGTGGAATAGACTTTATCAGAAGGACAGAAGAAACCTTCAAGGTTATTAAAATAAAAAAAAACAAAACAAACAAATAATCTCAGTAGTTGCAAAGAGATGAAAGTTTAATGGGTTTGTTTGGAACAACTTGAGGGTGAGTAATTGATGACAGAATTTCATTTTTGGGTGAACTATCCTTTTACCTCCTTTGTCGATAATTATTCAGAATACAGACTCAGCAATCTCTAATATGCATTAATGACTGATCAGAAAGTCAGTACACTGCCTCATTGGGCCCCCATAAGGCATTACCAGCGATAGATCCCTTAACTCTTCGGCCATTCCAGTACAAACATGGACTGACTTCCATGGTGTACGCTTACACAGACACAGCGGGGAAGGAAAACAAGATCAGTGCATTATTGTCATATTACTGAATTAAATGTTACCATGTGAGAGTCTGAAACCAAAGGCCACAGACACCCTGATAATGGAAGCCGGCCAAGCGTGTGCACCTCAGAGACGCGCGTCTCACCTGTCGTGTGCTTCAGTTTGATATAGCGTGTGATTATTGGTTTAGAGGTGGGCTGAGGTTAAGTATGTGAGGGTTCTTGCTCTTCAGAAGATGTGGAATGCACAGTTTAGACCTGTAATAAATCAGCAACAACCACTCAACCCGCGCGCACACAATACGTCAGAAACCCCAGAATCTTGTGTTCCAAACAGTTACGACATGACAATCCCCTACCCCGCCCTCTGCACAAACGCCTGTCGATAACCACGAAACCCCCAATTCCCTCCTGACATTTATTGTGATCTGTTACTCTAAAGAATAACTTCTACTCACGTCAGGTACGTTCCCCTGAGATTGATGCCTAGCATAAGGTCGACTTTCTT
Source organism: Sinocyclocheilus anophthalmus (assembly GCA_018155175.1). NCBI lineage: Eukaryota > Metazoa > Chordata > Actinopteri > Cypriniformes > Cyprinidae > Sinocyclocheilus > Sinocyclocheilus anophthalmus. The sequence continues at coordinate 20,434 of JADLZN010010754.1, forward strand.
CATTGGAGTTTCCAGAGTTCCTGTTAAATTGATGGCACTGGCATTGTTGACCAATATGTCAATCCCTGTCAACAGAACCACACAAGATTAAAGACAAATTAAAACACACCTGAGTGCTCAAATTGTGAGATATATGAAATACTGTAACTCACCTCCAAACTTCTCCACAGCTTTTCCAACAGCATCATTGATCTGCTTCTCATCACGGACGTCTACGATGCACGGCAATGCCTTTGCCTACCCCGGCAGCTAGCTTAACCCCATATCCCCTATCACACGAAGTCCTTAGCGCACGTTCGTCTCGAGACATGTGTGTAGTTGATTTAGTATTGCTTATTTATTTTTTGACCTATTATAGATGTAATTTGCTAATATGTATGCTAATATTTTTTAGCGGTATCCTGCTGCGGGAAGGTGTGGCCCGTCCGTTGCAGATGTAAATGTAAGTCACACTGGATATTATTTTAAGGATACCAGAAGATCCTACGAGTATTACGCCATCACTCAGCTACGCATCAGTTTACATATCGAGACAGTTAAACCAAAAGGCTTGTTTGATGAAGCAACAAAGCATAGAGTTAAAGACGCGAACGATTTTAAGCCTTGACCACAGATGGGCTCTTTTATTTCCTTTGGCTCTCTTCCCCCAAAAACACCCTGAGATCCATACCTCCATAATAAACCCGCCACTGCCACCTAACAACGTTTAAAACCGTCCCCCATCCCATGTTGTGTCTCCATCAACAATCCACCCGAAATATTGTTTAGAGCTGGTTTTTGGGGAATGTTTTATTAAAACAGTGTTTATATGGATTTCTTTTCACTAGAGAAAGCAATGTTATAGAGGACTCATATTTTAGCCAGAAGCAAAGGTTTAAAAAGCAATAACGACCACCTGAGACGATTGTTTCTTACAAACACGCAGCTTTTGACTTCACACCTCACCACAAACACCAAAGAGCCACCATACGAACATGATGAACTGTGCAACCCCGCTGCGCGTACCGCTGCGATTATTGTGATGCGTTAAGCAGCTGTTTGGATCTCATTTTGACGGCACCATTCATGCAGAGGATCCATTGCTGAGCAAAGTGTAACCATGCTACATTTCTCACCAAATCGAACGAACGAAAAAAACTCATTACATCCTTTCATTTCTGCGTGAACTTTTCCTTTTTTTTTCCTTTGCTTTGTGACATGGTGCATGATCATGATGGAAGTAGCTTTTAGAGGATACTGTACATTGTGTCCAAAAGTGATGCACAACAACAGTACTGTAAACATTCAAGTGATGATTGGTTGGTTAGTAACAGCCTATTGGCCGTTAATCAAAACCAGAATCAACAGCATGAATCCATGCCCTTGTGTCAACAGTCCAGGTGGGTGATGTAATGGTCAGGAATATTTTCTTGCTACAAGATCAGTTTTCACGTCAATGTTTGTTATATATAGCCTGCTATGATATTGACATGAACAACACTAAATACATTGCATGGAAGAAAAACTTCAGAATCAGCAGTGCACTCACTGCTGGTGGCTCTCTCTTCTGGGTCATGTAGAAATAAACTGGGAATTTAGTTTTTAAAAACTGTGTTGAAAAGTTAAATACATTAGCTATAAATTAAAATCACTTTTTCTATAAAGAAAATGAATGGGATTTTTACTTTAGAATTTTCCTCTCTGTAGTGTCCAATTATAAAGGTATGTAAGAGCAGCCGAGTCCTGCGCTCACTCTCTGCAGCAGCTGTGTAGATGGTGCCCGGCAGTTTGGGGTGAGGATCAGCGGTTTTGGCAGCGATGACCACATTGGCTCCGTCCCGTGCAGCTTTGAGAGCAATGGCCTTGCCAATACCTCGACTTGCGCCGGTAATGAAGATGGTATATCCTGCCAGCTTCCTAAAATGAATGCATAATCATATAATAATCCAATCCTATCGTAATCAATGCACTATACAAACAGAGATGGATAGGCAAAACACAACATAACTAATCAAAGATGGATGTATCTGTGGATATAATCATATTCTTATCTTATCTAAAGTATTGCGACTGATTTTACCTGCCAATTGGATCGAAAACAGCAAAGGTTCAGATATTTTTATTTTATTTTAAAGTTATGTTGCACAATTGTGTCCCTACTTTTTGTCAACAGTGCTATGAAAACATTTATGGCACTCTTTCTGTATTTCACCTGCTATGAGTTCAACAAGGTCACAGAGGTTCTCTCATATATAACCTTATTTTTATTGATTGATTGACCGATTGCACTTTTGTTGTTCATGTTGTCCTGTGTCATGAAGCACTGCTGTATGTCAATTTTAATCACATGGTTTTTTGTTTTGGCATTCCTTGACGGCTGCGCATAGGAAATTAGGGTAAAGGTCAAATTATTCAAAATACTATAAACATACATAATAACGGGAGATATGCTTCTATAATCTGCAGAAGTCAGTTTCAATAGATTGCAGTTAAATTAGTAACGTTGGCTGCAAAGTTTGACAACACAGTCCAGCCTTCGTAGGTCATTCAAGACACACGTAATATTGTGTGTAAATAAGCTCATACATATAAAACAAGTATTTTAATACTAGTCCAGGCACTGCGTTCCCTTATGAACCCCCAGTGCCCCTACACCCCCACACCAAAACACACGGGCTAAGCAGCAAGAATGAGACAAACTCACCCTGTGTTCTGCAGCATTGTCTCCTGTACTGTGTCTGAGAATGGAATGAACTACCGAAGCAATGCGTGTAATATTAAACTCAACACGTACTGAGCAAGCCAAAGACCTTCAGATGAAAACGATGGCTGTGAATCTGACCTTTCTCTAGAAACATATTACACTCATAGTTACTAGTACGCAGTGTTGGGGAAAGTTACTTTTAAAAGTAATGCATTACAATATTGCACTACTCCAAAATTAACTAATTGCATTGCTTAGTTACTTTTAAAGCAAAGTAATGCATTACATTACTTTTGCATTACTTTCACGTTACTTTTAAATATAAGCAGGGCTTGATTGCTTTTAATATAAGAAGTTCTATTTATAGCAAATATAAAAGCCCTTTCACACCAAAAAGTGTAATGAATAAACCTCAGGCTGAAGCAAAAGTAAATTCACGTCTGTACAGTAGAACGCAGGAGAAGAAACACTCTTCAGCAATAAAAAAACAAAACACAATTGTTAGTTTCTCTAAAGTCATTTTTGCTTATTAGTATGGTTGAACTGGATAATCAAAGGTCAGTAGCAAAGACATTGTTTAATAAAACAGGATTTAGATACATTTGTGTTATTTAACATTTATTGCAGGTTTGCGTCATATTCGGAGTTTGCATTTCACTGTTTTAATTCATTTTGATGAATACTAAATCTGTTTTTTGTGAGTGGGATGAATTAATGCACATTCACATTTAGTCTAGAACTACAGTAACATCATGTTCACACAGAGCACACAACTCCCGATGTTACGGGGCTGACGAGACGTGAGACGTGCGGATCCATGTGCAAGCTTTATTTAAAGCAGAGAGGTCAGAAACACAGGCAGGGTCGAACAACGGCAAACAGGTATATGGTGGGCAAGACACAAGAACAATCCTAGGGCTAGCGAAGGTCAACGAACGGCGAACAGAATCAAAAGGGCGAGGCTAAAGGGATGAATCCAGGAAAACAGGCAAAGATCAGAAACCGAGAGGCTAGGCTAGGCATACAATACTCGGCAGTTGAAGGGTGTGAGATAGAGTGTTAAATAGTGAGTGAATGATATGATACAGCTGTGTGCAATCAGTGCTGTGTGCAATCAGTGCTGTGTGCAATCAGTGTAATGAATGATGGGATATGTAGTCCGGGGGTGATATGCAACAGTGTAGTGCGAGAGTCAATGAAGTGGAAAGGGTGACCTCTGATGGCTAGCAGACGGAAGTCCATGGACCGGATACGTAACACCCGATTTCTCCCAATATGGGGACAGAAAAGCTGTCAGTCAATAAATTGGGAAAAAAACAAGAGTACTGGCATTACTTTTTGAAAAGGAATCACGATATGGTCGTGCTAAATTAAACAAAGTTACTGCGTCGTGGGGCCGGGAGTGTACTTTACTAGTTACTTGAAAAAAGTAATCTGATTACGTAACTCGCATTACTTGTAATGAGTTACCCCCAACACTGCAGTCATTCACTCTAGCAGTGAACGCGCTACTGATTTTACAGGAACAATATGCGATAAAAGATTAGAATACTGAGCAAAAAAAGAAAGAATACTCAGCAAACAACAAAAACATTGGAGAATGGAAAGGAAAACTGGAAAGGAATTGGTTACATAAATAAAACAACAAATACTTTATTAATTGCTGTGTTATTCAAAGAGTCTCTTGTAATGCATGATTTCACTAAATAGCAAAAGATATTATGAGACTGTAATACAATTGTTTTTATTTACCCTTTACTTTGCATGTAAACAAATAAACGATGTTAGCGATAAATTAGCTAGGAGACGCAACTTTTTATGATTGTCTGCATATTAACACAAACAATACTAAGACATTTTTAATTCATAATGTATAATAAACAACATTTAGAACAGGTAAATAATAAAAACAAAAAAGGGGAAATGCGCCGAATTCAGTCCTTTTGCTTTACAAACACAATATTGTTCAAATCGTGTATAGAATTAAATAGAAAGACAAATGAATGTATGTATATTAAAATCCCTTCAAATAAAAATGATGTAGTGTTTAAAAAAAAAAAAAAGATTTATTATTAATAATACATATTTTTGTATTTCTACAAATAAAAACTACAATCTCTTTCTCATTCTCTGTATTCATTTAGCTTATTCTGTAGCGCCCTCTAGTGTCCTGGAGCGGTGTGGTAGAAGTGGCTTTAAATGTCATCTGAATAGAAATTGTGGCAATACATAATATTTAAACTAATGATTTACCCGGTTTTGCATTTTTGTTTCCTTGTTTTCCTTTTTTTTCCTTTTGTTTTTCAGTTTCCCTGGGTTGCCTACACCCTGTTGTTTGTCATCTATTGTGATTTATTATATTATTGTTCCTAATATTTTCTTCTTAACTTTGCTACCATAACAACGTGCGATTGTTTCAAGAGCACAATATAAACAGTCAAGCAGACACTATAATCTGTGGGTTTCAATCTCCCCTAAATATCATCCCCTAAATAATAATTTGTCAAAAAAATGTATTTGGAATATATTTAGTTTTACGCTGTGTATATTTTACGGTTTTATCTTTATTTTAATCACATTTAGTTATTCATTCATTTTTAAAGTAAATTATATTTATGATTTATACCATTTATTTCAATTATTAGTTTTCTAGAAATATAGATTTATTATTTTAATAAATGTTTTTAGTGTTTTGCATCAACCTGTAATTTTAGTTTCATTAAAAAAAAAAAATTGGTTTTTACACTGTTCACTTTTTAAATTCTCCACAGATCCCAATATGCTTATCTTTGTGGCCCTCTGGGGACCCAGGCCCCCTAGTATAAACTCCCTGCAACTAACTATGTATTAAACTTTCCTGATTCATATTCCTCAATGCTTGGAATAGTTTACATGTATGCTAGTACAACGTACTTTTTTTGGGCCTCACACCACCACACACCACACACACACAACACACGGTTTGTTTTTATGGTTTATGGTTTCCCCCTAAACCTACCCCTCACAGGAAATTTCTGCATTTTTAGATTTTCAAAAAAACTCATTCTGAATTATTAATAAGCCTTTTTGAATTATGGGGACACTGAAAATGTACTCATAAATCACCTTCTCGTTGTAATACCTATGTCATTCCCATGTTATTATACAAATTTGTGTCATCATAAACCACATAAACATGCACACACACACACACACAAACACAGACACACACACCACACACACACACACAGACACACCACACACAAACACACACACACACAATCACACACAAAATCACACACACACAAAATCACACACACACACACAAAAAACAAGCACACACACATCACACTAACAACACACACACTCACACAACTACCACAAACACATACACACACACACACACGCACACACACACACACACCACACTCACACACACACACACACAAACACACACAGACAGACACAGACACACGCACGCACACAGAGACACACCCCACACACACACACAGACACACCACACCACACACACACACACACACACAGAGTACCATCACACCACACCACCACCCACACTCACACAGACACACGCACCACTCAACCACACACACACAACACACACACACACACCACACACACACACACATACACACACCACACACACACACACAAAACACACAAAACACACACACACACACCCCGCAACACGCAACACTCAAACACAGACATCACACCAGGCACACACAAAACACGGCCACACACACTCACACTCACACACACCACACACACACACACAAAACACACAAAACACACACACACACACAAAAAAAACACACACACACACACACACACACAGACACACGCACACACACGCCACACACACACTCACACTCACACACACACACACACACACAGACACACGCAAACGCACAACACTCACAACACACACACACACACACACACACACAACACCACACTCACACACACACACACCACACACACAAAAACACACACACACAAAAAAACACACACACACACACACACAGACACAGACACACGCACACACACACACACACAGACACACGCACACACACGCACACACACACTCACACACACACACACACACACACACACACACACACAAACACACACAGACACACGCAACACCGCACACACCAACCACACTCACACTCACACACACGATAGAGATCAGACACAACACACACACACACACACAGACAACACACACACACGCCACACACACCAAACTCCACACACACACACAGACACAGACACACGCACACGCACACACTCACACACACACACACACACACTCACACACACACACACACACTACACACAAGCACAAGATTGCAGTTCAGCCGGTCCAACAAGTGAAACAAGCTCTTACACGCTTCAGGTACAGAGAAGATAACATCTTCACTGCTATCCTGATACTATAAGCGTATAAAAATAGTCATTATTTAAAAACAAACGGGGACATTATTCATCAAGTAATAATGCAATGCACCAGAATGGCTAATAAGTAGTTGACTCCAGGAAGTGTCAAGCTCTTAAAGCACTTCCCCAAGGCCCATTACCCTAATTAATAAATATATTCCAAGAACAAAATGATCCTCCACAGAGCTTATAGTGCTGATAGCATCAATAAATGATCCCAAACACGCGCTGGGCTTGAAAATAGCGGACGCGCAGAACTTATTGTTATCGCGCGCCATAGCGCACTCTATATGGGTGCTTTCAACAAAACGTGCAGCAAACAAAAATATTACGCAGTTCTTCAAAGGTGTGTCTGCTGAAAGGGGAGGCCATTTTGTACAGAGAAGCGTCTGTACATGCATGTGTGTGTGTGTGTGTGTGTGTGTTCGCGTCAGGAGCAGGAAGTGTGTGCGTGCCTTTGTGCCAGAGAGAGTGTATTTGTGTTGGGCAGTCGAACTGTAACAGCAGCACCCTTTCTTCATTTCCCTGTGCTTGCATTGTTATTTCACCTCGCCTCTGTTTTGCTCTGTGCGATGGATGGGTATGTGAGTTTCCAGTGTCTTATTTTCCTATCGCGCGCTTGTTGAGTTGTTCTTGTATTGAAGGGGTTGCATTATTGCGCGTAATGATAATAAAGGCACGTCAGAAATGGCATGGGAGGAAAAGTGGGGGAGGGAGAGAACGTGTCAACTGCTAGAGATGCAACCTTAGTCCGCTTGTTTTTCTTTTTTAAATGCAAATGGCAATATTGTCAAGTCACAGTCTTGTACTTTACTTTTTTTTTTTTTTTTTGGCTCGTGTTAAAATGATGATGCACGTCGCTTATATGGGTTAACGCTGATAATCGGTTAATGTTGTTGAGATGCAAAATATGGGCGTATAGCGCCGTGGATGTAGCACGATCGAAGTTAGATTCAAGGAAGTGGGTTTGGTTAGAATTTAAATTTTCGTTTTGCTGCTAGCTTTTGTTATGCAACCATTATATCGCATCTCGCTCTTGTCTACGCGGCGTGAAATCGGGGTAAATAGATTTGGTGAAGTGGTAAGAATGAAGGAAATAAGAGCTCCTCATGTGCTGCTGCCATTTTAAAGCCGTGAAGGGGCGTTTCTGAAGCGAATCTGTCTAGAAAACTGTGTTTCCTCCGACGCTCTGAAGTGGGTTTTATCATGTGAGGATTGTAAAAGAATATCGCGGTATTCGTCTTTATATCGCGATATTACGTTTGGCGACTTTTGCTCGGCCAGCGCGTCGCGATAAACAGCGCGCTCCCATTGTACGCAGTCGCGCGTTTACAGTATTTTATTAATCGTTTACCTTTTATATATGTGGTGTTGTTTAGTGTGCTTCGCTGCCATTGTTTACACTCCTGTGCGTGGGCAACGCGGGGGACTGCGTGCTGCACATATTATATTTTACTCGCTACATTGCTGGGTTTCTTGTCCTTTTTAGTGACTCGTTTCGCGGAATCGGTTCTTTCGAACAGTTCGTTTCAAAAATCAGTTCAGTGATTCTCTGCGTCACGCGGTCCCTGACGTGTTTCGCGCTTTTACTGTGTTTAGACTCAGAGAGTGTTGCGTATTATTTGGTTTTTATTAATAAAGTACTTCAGAATATAATGTAATGTGCAGTTACAATACGTGACTCAGTAGTTTTGCATGCTTTATTTATTCAAACGGACTCATATGCATGTTGACAGAACTGTCATGGGGTCATAATCATATTCCAGTACGTTTTATTTGTAATATTTCTGAGTGGTAACTGTTTGTTGCATTATATAAAACCTCAGTGGTTGATTCTCAACTTGCAAATAAATGAAAGTCGTCCGAAATCACTCCATTATTCACTATTTCCTTCATGAATATGAGTGAACGAAAACAATCGAGTGAATTCAGACTTTGCCAGACGAAAGTGCTGTAGATGCCATTTCCTCAATTAATTTGGCACCACACAGTGCATACTAGCTGTTGAGTGTACACTCGCTATCAAGGTGCATTATGGGATTGAATGAGTGCACTTGATAATGTTCCCTATTGGTTCGAACACCTCAAATAGTGCACTACATAAAGGTATAGGTGGCAATTTCAAACACAACCATGTTACTTGGGGTGACAATACGTGCCACTTTCCCAGGACAGGAATTCTAGATTGCCTAAAATATCTCGGTTTTGGCTTTGTTTGCGTGTGCAGACCTCTGCGGTAGATAACCGGTAAATAACCGTCTGTACGGTACTTTGATGTCATACCAACGATACGTCGCCAAACGCAAACAAAGCCCAAACGAGCGGATTTTAGGCAATATAGAAATCCTGGCCAGGACGCGTCCTGGGAAAATGGCATGTATGGTCACCCTAATGTTACTCACTGGGTTGGTGAGTTGACTCTTTCACCAATTCCTGAAAGAATCAATTAGTGAACCAGTTCAAATGATTCATCAAAAAATCCGACTCAACATAAAGGACTTGTTCAGGAATCACTAGTAAAACATGATTTTATCGAAAGGGTTATTCCACACCTTGAATTACGCAACTTATGGTTGTGTTTTGGTTAATGCTGAAGTGCCTCAGTGTCTTAAGCTCGTGAAAACTTCTCACAGTGTCCACACAGAACAGCAGCCGTTTCCTATAATAGCACTACACCTTTCAGTCTTTTTAGCATGCTTATCTTTCCCACAGTTCATTTTGTAGTACAGTATACTTAGTAATGCATATACAGTGCCGTTGCAGTGCTGCAGAAGCGAAGGCATCAGATAATTGTGCATTTTCACACTCCCAGGGGATTTCCCCCATCAAACAACTCCCACCTCTCCCCAGTGTGGGGATTACAATCTGCTTCTGAAAGACTGAATGCCCATTTCTCACTTTGTCTCAGTGTCTGGCTTTTAATAAATGTGGAAGCGTAAGGTGTCCACCTGGTATTGAGGGCTTCAGTTTGTGTTACTTTAATTGTAACAGAGTCCTGGTGTCAGCCAACTGTGATGCAATGGAACAGAGCGCAGCTAGACAAACCTAATTTGTTTGAGGGCTTGTTTTTGTTAAACAATTGAATATAGACTACTAATAATGTTGCTTGTAATCTTAATACAAAGAAGTGCTTGGTGAATGTTTGACATGCAGCTCTATATTGTAGTATGACTAACCAGTCAGATTTGAAAACAGAAGTAAGGAGGAAAAGGGAAGGTAGTTGCTAAAGTTCTACTTTTGACACTGATTGCAGCACAATTATTTAGGTTAAGTGCTATCCGAGCTTTTGGGGAGGCCTGTGTTTGTGTGTCATGGCCAGCTAAGGCTTTGTGAGAAAGTGATGTAATTTAGAAATAACTTAGCTGATTTCTGTCTGACCTGCATCCACATTCCAAGTGCCCTCTAACCTAAATCATCGACCTTGTTACGTTAATGTCCAAAGTGTACTTGAGAGATGTTGCCCTGTGGGCTGTAAACTGGCCCGACCAGTCGTCAGCAGAACCAATGCCCTCAGTTCAAAAAGGTGTAGTTCTTGTGCTCAAAACAAATCAATATTTGTGGTTTTTGAGCATGGAAACATGATTTAGCATTCATTAGAATTTATTAAAATAACATTTTAATCTGTTTGGAGTAAACGCAAATCTCATAAAGTCATTTTTCAACTAAAATAAAGAAAAATAGGAAATGATATAGAAAAGTATGCCTATTTTAGGAGGACCATTATGATTTTTTGTCCATTTAACCCCACAATCCTTATTCCTGTAATACAAAAATATCTACATGATATTGTATGTAAAATAGAATTTAATCAGAATTACACTCCTTGAATTGCACATGTTGGTTGTGCTTTTGTAGGAATAATTCAGAAGTGCCTCTTATTCTAGGCTCAAGAAATCTTGTCACATTAAAGTTAAATACAGAAAATGCATATTTTAGGATCATTACGATTATTTTGCATTGTCATATTATTTGCATGACAATTAAGTGCATTTAACCACCAATCCTCATTCCTGTAATATAAATCCTGCATAATATTGTATGAACAAAATATAGATATTTAATGATTTTAAGAAAGTCTTTTAAAACCTAATTAAATTCAGTGCAACAAAAACTATTAGGGTTTATGAATACTTTACAAGTAACATAATATATCTTTATTTTTATTCACATTGCAATGGTTGTTTTCTTCAATATATTTTCTTTACAGTCATTTTATTTATGAAAAATACGCTTTTTATTGGATTTTGTTTTGAAATGTAAATTTCTTTACCGTTTTTGTGAGCTTCCTCCAAATAGTGCACAATTTATTTCACTGTTGCACAAAACAAAAAAAACTAAAAACTCCTGCCTTCTGTCCCACATGAATTAGAAATGATCGCTCCTACAGTTCTTTATGATGCATTGTAACCCAATCACAAGAGCTCCAAAATGGAAACCGTGTGATGGGCACTTTGCTGCCTCATGTGGGTGATTCATCTAAGACATTTCACTTTTAGATTAATGTTGTCTTCGGGAGGAAATGTTTCATCCTCTCAGTATCCTCCTGATAAGTCTGAGTTGCGATAATTAGGCAAAGTGTGGGGTGCAGGAATAACTAGCAGCATGATAGCTGAGACTTCCCTCAAACCCTTGTGAGATGTTGGGGAAGTTCCCCTGCTAGATTGTGGTGAGTTTCATCATGAGCTTTATGCCCATGCTTCCTGCATAACGAGGCCTGAAAAAAACACCCGTATAGCAGAATACCTATCATACTCTCTATTGCATGAAGGGTTTCACATTTAATTCAAGCTCTTGCCTCATTGAAATGTTTGTTTTTTGCATGAACTCTTTCGTTTTTTAACTTTAAGAATGGCAAACCATTCTTTATTGGCATTAATGGTTCCATGAGGAACGTTTAACATCCATGGAATCTTTCCATTGCAACAAAGGTTCTTTAAAGTGAAAAAAGGTTCTTTAGATTATTAAAATGTTCTTCACTCCCAGAAAAACAAGGGTCTTTTAAGAACTGTTCACTAAAATGTTCTTTGTGAACCAAAAATGGCAATGAAATCCTATTTGGAATGTATTTAAGAATATAGAACTCTTTAAAAAAATTAGGGTTCCAAATAGGGGTTTTTGTAGCAATGCAATAGAAGAACCATTTTGGTTCCACAAAGAACAATTCAGACAAAGGTTCTTTAAAGATCATGTGTTTAGGTGAAGAACGGTTATTAATCTACAAGAAACTTTTGGGGCATGGAAGTTTGATTTGGCTGGTGAAAGTGTTGATGGACCATCACGGCTAATAAGGAAACAGTTTTAAGTGTATTGGGTAATAACAATCAATTGAAAGTGCCCCTATTATGTAATGAAAGATTCATATTTTGGTTTTAGGAGTCCCCAACAACAGGTTGGCATGCATGCAAGGTCAAAAACACTTTCATTGTCTATAATAGCATTTATTTTTACTACTTTCTCAAGAATCCCAAGCGATTCGCTCAATGATAATTTACAAATCCTCCCTTTGGGTACGTAATCTGCGGTGATTGGTCCGATCGGACCATGCCTGTAATATCTGATAAAGCAGTGCATGTGAGCCAGTGCTGCTTTGTTTACAGCCATTACCGGGGAAACAGCTATTTTACCGCTCCAAAAGCAGCAACTAATGGTAAAAAATGAATTAGCATTTTCATTCAGACCAACTCGAAAAGATCAACAAGTGGGCGGTAGAGTTGTGACAGTGAGGAAATTTTCCCACCGTTAATCGACGTGTGACAACACCGATAATACCGGTATCCCCCGCGGGGGTGGGGCGTTCCCTCTTTTACTGCTTTCCTTCGCTTTTAAATAGCTTAAAAACACCGTGCGCATTTTACTTTCACTTTCAAATAGCGGCAATTCAGAGTAAAGCAATTGTTCGTTTGAATTTTCCCTCTTTTCCTCGTTTTCCTTCGCTTTTAAATAGCTTGAAAGCACCATGCGCATTTTACTTTCACTTTAGAATTAGCGGCAGTTAGGTGTCAATTGCTTGAATGCAACAACAAAATAGCCTACAACGTCAAACTCACTTTAGCGTATATATAAAACAAAGAAATTTTATTAACAAAACAAATAAAAATACACCATGCTATATAGGGCAGGCTATGCCTAATATAAAATAAAAAAATAACTTACATAAAGTTTAAATAGGGATACAACAACTGGACTACGTAAACATGTATAATATTATTTTAAAAAACCAAAAAAAAAAAAACCAATAAATAAGAAATGTTAGAACGGTTATTAGCAAAACGACTGTAATAAAATAAATAAATGACAAAGTTTAAATAAAGTAAAAATCAGTAAACAATGTGGAACCAATTAAATAAGAAACTAATGTTTTAAAAAAACTTCCAAATTCACCTTAGATAAACGGCAAAAGTCAAACAGGCTTTTCAAAATCCAAAATACTACCAAACAGGCGATTGATCCAAAACTAAACTTGCGAAACTAAATCATCCGCAATCGATACCTTCGCGTCAGCAGCGGCTCGCTCTCCTCACAGGAGAAATGAAATCTGATCTGTGATGCGTCTGTCGTTCGGCACGCTGTATTTGAGCAGCCGCGTTCAGTTTTTAATTTTTAGTGTCTGTTCTTTTACTGAACTAAATGATTTTTATTACTATAAAAAATCAAATGACGGTGGCATCACTCGTCAAAAGTGACGTAACCAGTGTTGCGGCTTATCACCATCAGCACCGGTGATAGTGGGCTGGCAATATGCTAATGTTTCATGTTGACCTCAACATGAAAGGCTTGGGATTCGTTTTAAAAACAACACGTTTCAATGATTCAGAGTCGACTCTCTCTTTTGAGAGACAATAACTTTATACACGGTGCGCTTTCAGATTTAAAACTTTGCAGGATGTTTTCATTCAATTAGAGCTGTGTAACACACTGCATGAAAGGTAATTAAAAAAAATCCATAATAGGGGCACTTTAAAATATAATACAAAAGGCTCATGTGGATGATACGGTGATACATGTATTTTTCTAATAGGCCTATAATATGAGACTTTAAATGTGTTTTATGGAAATCAGACAAACAGCCTAGGTTTCAGAGGGGGGGGGGGGGGGGGGGGGGGGGGTGGGGGGGGGGGGGGGGGGGGGGGGGGGGGGGGGGGGGGGGGGGGGTATTTGCCAAAAATGTGTTGTAGCGCATATCTAAATTTCGTAATGGTCGGCTATTCAGATTTGACATTAGAAGCGGATTAAATTTAATTGGCTGCTGACAGGCATGTTTGGTAGTATAATATAAGTGATATTTGCATATGGATATAGAATAGCTCATTAACATTTGCCAAAAGAAGAAGCATATCGATTTGATTGATCATACAACTGTGGAGTTATAAGGATTTTTTTCAGTTGTAGTGCCCCCTGTAGGCAGAATTTGACCTAACTTGGCATACATCCTCAGACTGTCCAGTACCCCAGTTGTCTATTCATGCTAAATTTCGTTAAGTTTGGACTTTGCATTCGGCAGATAGGACAGTTTGTTAAAATGCACAATGCCAGACCAATTAATTTGATTAGGCCTATATCTTCTCAATGCTTGATGTAGCCTATCTTTTGATTACTTTTATTTGCCCATATCGGCAAAAACAAATTGCCGAAACATAGACAGTAGTCAGTAGGTGGGATTTCTGACCATCCTCTCACTCTCATAAGTAGTTCCAATCCTGTATTGAGTTTTTTCTTCTGTTGAACACAAAATAAGATATTTTGTAGAATGTTAGTAACCAAAAGTTAATGGTAGCCATTGACTTCCAGTAGTATTTTTTCCCCCATATTTTGGAAGTCAGTGCCTACCGCCAAATGTTTGGTTACCAAGATTTGCTCGGTCACTAGATATCAGACCCCTCATTCAATACAAGTTGACCAATTTATTTATTTAATTATTTTGAGGTATCATTTGTCACCGTGTGAGATGAATTAAATGGGAAAGTTTAATTCAATGACAAATAAGAGCAGGCTATTCAAAACAGCATCTACACCTGTGTTACAGGCTACAGCCCATGAACATACAAAGCACGGCAGGAAATGAGTGCTTATCAGCCATCGGCTTCTCCTTGTCCGTGTAATCAAACTCTTTTAGACACGGAAGACACAAACGGATCCTAGATCAGTGCTTTTAGTGCAAGGCATTTTAGTGCATTTATTAAATGTAAAGAATTGGTGTTATATGTAGGTCAGAACAGAAGGTTACAGGGCTGGACTATACCGCTAGATCTGAGACGACAATGGAGAAGGCTCTTGTCTTATTTTATTAAGGCCTAGAGCACAACAGAGAAAAACATTATCATGTGATGGCTAGCCTCACAGGGATCAGAGACCTTATGAAGATCTGAAAGCTGCTGGTCTATTTTTATTGTCGGGATGTGAAAATGACGATGCAGCTTTGTGATAGCACATTTATTTGAAGTGTAAACACACATCTTAAAGCTGACCTGTGTTTTGAGTGATCTTTTAAGTGGTACTTACTAAACCTTGTTTCACACCGCACACCGAATCAGCGCATGTATATTTCGCCGCTTATATTAGGCGGTAACAGTGTTCACACCACCTGGGTTAGCCGAGTGGTGAAAACAAACCTCTAACCACATTACAATGGCCTATAACACACCAACATGGTGACAAGTTTTGAAAAAAAATCTAATGTAGTCGTTTAGGACAATAACACGATGTATATTTTGTTTAGTCCAAATCTATAACTTTATATAAAAAAAGCAATTCTTACATATAGTGACTTGGCTCTTCTGTGATGAGCATGTTTCATAATGTTTGAAGTAAAATTTATTTTGATATTTTTGGGCACATAAAGTCCAAAATGTCAGGGTGATGAAACTGTCCTAATATATCCTTATATAATAAAAATGTTTATTAATGCTTATTAATAATCTGAAAACTTCCAAATCAAAGTCATGTGTTGTAACCAGCATGTAGAAAAATGCTGGGGGGGAAAAAAACTATAAAACAACAATTTATATCTTGTTAGATTAGTAAAATGTCATGTGGTGTGACTCCCCAAAATGTGATTATATTTATCAATCAGTAATTCACCATATTTGTAAAAGAAAAAATACTTTTACCTTGAAATTTTTATTTTAAAATACATTTAAAATGTGTTTGAAAATAATGATTTAGATGTGTATTTAAGATGATAGGAAAATATATTTTTACTTGATGGTTACACCAGATGACATTTTTAAAACCGACATATATAAAAATCTTTCCTTTTCTTTATCTTGGACCTTTTTTGACCCTTTTGCAATAATGCCGGAGACATGCATGTGGCATGGCTCACTGAAATTGAGTTTTGCCTTAAATTTCACGTTTGCCAGCTTCTTTGTCCAATTCATCATTCTAGTCTCCCTGAGACATAACCAGCCTTCACACATTTGCCCTAAACTTGTTAGTTTTGACTTTATATATATATATATATATATATTTATATAATCTTGTGTAAACATTGAATGCTGCTATTTATAACTGCCTCCAGAGTGCATATGTTTACAGTTTCACAGGTATATAAATTAAAAGATGTTCGGCCTGTTCAGATTCAAATGCTGTGCCATTGTTCCTCAGCTGTGCAGAATTTCAGTATATATCAATATATATTTTCAATATACCAAAGTTTTTTTCTGGATTTCAGTAGGAAGGTGACATGTTTCGCCCACTCACGTGTCTGCCATATGGACACTACCCTCATTTCCACACATACTACACCACTTCTTTCCTTTCTAAACAGCACTGTTTGATCTGAGAATGTATGATGTTTACTATTTGTTTTCATCATTTCCAGCAGTTCTTTCTAATGTTCAGCTAATTGTCGGCACTTGATCACATCCATTTGAGCTTGTCCATGTTTGTCTTTCTAAAAGTCAGTAGAACGTCTTTTCTGTTTAGCTAAGGGAACTATTTAATAAGACCCTCTGTAATCTTGGCAAAGAACTTTGGAATGATTTTCATGAGTGTTTTCTCCAAGTGAGTTTTGTGCTTGACACAAACACAAAAGACAAAGCACTGTTTTAAAGGTTTCATAATAACGTACTTAATAGTGTTTGCTACGGCAAGCATCACTATTACTATTGCTTTTGGTGTTTGCATGGCAAACACAAACACCGGTCACATTTTCTTCAGTGTATGAATGTGGTTCATAATGTTGTTGTTGATATGGGCAAATCGATCAGTGTTGCTGGAGACTGTACACTACTTCCTTGTTTTCATTTATTGCACTTCCTGTACACTGCAGGATCAGGAGAACGATTGCGCAATGTGTGTCATTCTTGGCACTTTCTTGACATTTCTAAGATAAAAAGCTGCTCTTAAATATCACGACGTGACATTTTTTTCTTTTTTAGTGCAATACTGGTTATTCCACTTAATGCCAAAGAAACTATTTTAACTTAAATAATCTTTCATCAGATTGTAATAACTTGCTCTGCCCTCTAAAACAATGTAATCAAGTTATTTAGGCCTATTGTTTAACGATTTGTCATATAAAAGCCACTTTTCACCATCCAGTCAATTCCTGATGAATGAAATCAAGCTTTATTTAGTTTAATGTCCTGTTTTGCTCAGAAACGTATCACATTGTGGAAGTAAAATGGTTGCGGACAAATGCCTTGTTCCCCTGCCATCAACCAAGCATGACCCTTTGACCCAATACGATCCAGCTTATGTGCAGCGCGAAATGCTACTTACTTTTTCAGAGTTTGCTCATTCAAAGGTTGTCTTTGGTCTCACATAGATGATTGCACTCACACATTATAATGATTGATGGAGAAAAAATAATGTGGAGACAAGCAACAATGGCTTTTGTCAGAGAGTTCCTTATTTTGTTACCATGAATAATGGCAGCATGCAAAACCAGCTCCTGTGCTTTAGTATGTTGACAAATCGGTGAACAGGCGCTTTTGAATATGCTTAACATACTGTAAATTGTTTAATAAACAGTAGTCAAACATGAAAATTCTGTCATCTTCTATTCACCCGGACCTGTATGACGTCTTTCTTTCCTCAAAAAAAAAAAAAAATTCCCTGGAACCACAAAAAGAAATATTGAAGAAAGTTTTTTTCCATCCAGCAAAACCTTACGAAGCTCCATATGACTGTCGTGCAAATTCAATATATTCTGAATTGTAGCTTTGTGTGCAGAGCAGACAAAAATCTTGAAAGAAAGATATTTCAAATCTTGCCCTCCGCTGTAGCTCTGAAATCTCATTTCCTCAGAAGCATATCCAAAGAAAGCAATGTGTTCGGTTGCACAAAATGTGAAAACTATTTGCTTTTGGTATCAGTGATGTCAAACCTGGCATGATTTGTCTGTCTGTCTTTAGAAATATATTTTATTTGGACTGTCCTGGTTTTAATGCAAGTAAAAAACGTTATGAAGTACGCTCACATCAGAGACTGTTTAATAGGATTTTACCAGAAAAGATAGTAGATTATTAATTTTAAAAAATCTTGTATAATTTTAACTGCTGTATTTTTGTGTTTATTAAACTTAAATATCTTTCTTATTGCAACTCGGTTTTTATCATAAAGATAGCCTTAGATCCTGACATGGCAATACAAATAAGTAACTATATTGTATGTCATCAGTTGTTCCAGTTTTCCAAACCCATGAGATTTTCTTTAATCCTAGAAACACATATTTTAATAAAACCTGAGAGGTTTCTGTTTCTCCATTGAAAGTCCACACAACCAACACTTTGACACTTCAAAAAGTTCATAAAGACATTGTTAATGTAATCCTTATGAATCTTCTTCTGAGATACTGTCGCTATATAATATGATAAACAGATTTAATTAAAAAAAAATGGTGTAGGATTTCATTTGAAACAATTTTCACTCAGATATTGATTGTAAATTTCACAAATAATTACAAAAATTGCAAGTAACCCATTGAATTACATGTCAAATTTTGAAGTAGAAAGTTTATCTTTATTTTAGTTCATTATTTATTTATTGTAAAAACCTCATTGGTTCTTGCTCATCAAGTAAACGCATTTGAGCTTCCATTTGATTTTGGTCTGTTCCTCATAAAATATGCTTCCGAAAACCTGGAATATTAAAGTGACGTGACATGTGGCCAAGTATGGTGACCCATACTCGGAATTAGTGATCTGCATTTAACCCATCCAAAGTGCACACACACAGCAGTGAACACACACACTCCCGGAGCAGTGGGCAGCCATTTTTTGCTGCAGCGCCCAGGGAGCAGTTGGGGGTTCAGTGCCTTGCTCAAGGTGGGAGAGAGCGCTGTACATTCACTCCCCCCACCTACAATCCCTGCCAGTACGAGACTCGAACCCACAACCTTTGGGTTACGAGTCCGACTTGCTAACCATTAGGCCACGTCTTCCCTGGTTATGAATATGAATACGAGTCATGGATTACTTTCATGGTATTTCTATGGTGTTGTTTTGTCCTTTTTGCAGCTTGATAGCCCCTGCTTTCTTTGTATGGAAAAGAGCAGCATAAACATTCCTCAAAACATCTTCATTTGTGGTTAACAGTATTTGGAATCGCACAAGTATAGATCAAATTTGAACAAACCTTTTAAAACGCATTTTGAGAGCGTTCCCATTTTGTCATTGCTGGTAGACAGTCATATCCAGCTCATTTTTCCCAAGTGCCTCTGCTCAGGTGAGGTGTTCATCTTGTAATGGAACGCCGTGCTTTCCATCCATCCTGAGGATTACAGCAAGAGAGGGTGCTGACGTCTGGCAAAATCCCCGGCTTCCTGCCATTCATCATCTTCCTCTTGTATGTTCACCCTCACAGAGCCTCCCTCCCTCCCCAATGATAGTCCCTCCAATTTAAGTGTGTTTCGCCTTTTTGTTTAGGAAAACTAAACAACAATCATGTGACTACGTTTCGGCATTTGTAGATTCAGGTGAAAGGTGTAGCACTTTACATCATCAAAACAGCTGATGTATGTGGACGAGTGTGTTGCCTTTATGAGGGTTCGCAGAGCTGTTTAATATATTATGAGGTGAATAAATAGCGTTGAAAACTATCAGCTGTTCTCATTCAGTGTTAATGTTGGAACATTTATGAAAGTAATGCATTGTCACCTATTGTCGAGGTTTAAGGCATTAGCGCTTCTCTGCAGTTCAAATTACACAGGTTTCCAGCCGAAGTGCATTTATTTAACAGTTCGTTCAACAGTTAAAAGCCACTCAAAGCACAGAGAGAGAAGAGCTTCTATTTCCGTCTGTGCTATGCTGTGTTATGAGATGAATGGTGTTTTTCCTCTGGTGGTGAGAAACCATCATTGCCTGCCTGCCTGTGTCATTTTGGCTATAGGGCTCATTTATGAAACATTTTTATGCCAGCCATTTGTAAAACCATTCTTGAGTAAATATTCATGTTAAATTCATAACAGCAAATTATATATATAAAAAAAAAATTTGTGAACAATTTAGAAATATTAAATAGTACTAGCATACTGAATACTGAACAGTGTATACTCCCCACTAGGTTTTAAAACTAGTGTGCAATATTTAAAAAGATAAACAATTCAAACTCGTTGAATTTAATTGAATGGGTGCCGTCAGAATGAGAGTGCAAACAGCTGATAAAAACATCACAGTAATCCACACCACTCCAGTCCATCAGCGAAAGGTTGTGTGTTTGTAAGAAACAAATCCATCAAGACATTTTAAACATGCAACTTTTCACTTTACAAGACATTAATTGATGGACTGGAGTGGTGTGGATTACTATGATGTTTTTATCAGCTGTTTGGACTCTCATTCTGACGGCCTTGTTGCATAGTGAATATGCGAATTTCTTCCAAATAGTTTCCACTTATCTACCTCTTGATGCCTGAGTAACAACATTTTTTTTTTTTTTTTTTTTTCAGCAAATTTTAATTTTTGGGTGAACTATTTTTACCTCTTGGCAACCTGATCAAATATTGTGTCAATGAATAGATTTTTAACATTGTGGTTGATTTTATGGTTTAATTCGTCACTCTGGAAATGGAAGGTCAAGTTGAGTGCATTGCATTGTGGGATACAGTATTCCATTCAGTGTGGTCTGTTGTATACTGCACATTTTAGCAAACGTAGTATGCATCAAATATTCTATGCATACAAAATACACATACTGCAGAAATACTGTAGTATGATAGATTGGTAATATGCAATTCCATATATAGTAAAAGTTGTTTCTTCTAACTGGAGGGATGCTTGGGAATGAATCAGTAGTGAAGTATGTGGCAATCACAGCCCAGAGTAAATTACAGGGACTAGATTTAGAGGGGTTGGCCACGCCAGACACTCCCCCCCCCAGCGCAAATCCCTACCAGTCTGCCAAACTCAGGCACAACATATGCCGTTTGGTTAACCAGCGCATCAAACAGGTTTGCCCAATTCGCTGAGCTTTCCACTGATGTTTTAAGCTTGTAAAACTCACATCAAATGTCATATGCCCATGTGTTCTATTATTATGCCAATATCCCATTATTCACAAGCATCCAGTATGAAAAAAGAAAGCATGCATTGTCAAAACATGACTCAGCCTGTTGAAAAAACTCGATAGCAGAGGATGGCGCTCTCATTTTTTCCAAACGCTGAGCTCCCATAAATGATGGTGGGAAAATCCCAAATGCCTAGTTTCTCTCCATTTTTGGCAGCACTCTAGAGCTACTGCCCCTTCTTTTGCTCTCGCCAAGAGTATGTGATTTTAAACCAGAGATGCTGTCACTGGAAGTCTTTCAGATATCCTTCCAAAAACACTTTGCTGACACCATTGAATTTTCTCTGATAAAACAGCAGAGCAATTGACAGGACATTATTGGGTGTCGACTTGACTGAAGAGACCAGTAAGATGGCAATGATTTTTTTTCTTCATAACCTGAACACAAAACAAACCATTTCAAAATCAAATTTAAACAAACAAGCATCATATATACTGTTGGTAAATGGTGTTATTTAAAAAAAAATAAATCTATTAATTCATTCAAAAATACATTATAAGTGCAATGCCATATTCGTTTTAATAGTATAGTGTTCTGTCTCCCAACTACCATCACACCAAGAGACCTCTCCCCTCCGTCACCCATTTTCTTGTGACCGTTTCGTTTTGTGTTGGGTTAATTCTTTGAAGAATGCCACAGTCATATGACTAGAAAATCCTGTTATTTCTTTTACACTTCATACTCCATCATCAGTTCCCACAAACAGTTTTTTTAATACTGTAAAATCAGTTTGCATTGCCAGAGTCCATCTGTATTTTTTATATTTTGTAATACCTGCAAAGTCAGACCTTGAAGGTAAAATGAAAATCTTCTCGCTGCTACTTCATCATGTATCCTGTAGAGTAAATTCGCCAGAGTTTTTTGCTATTTCAGCAGATGCCATTCTTCCTTGTCAGCAGTTATGAGCTCGCAGGCCTTCTGTTGGCCCAGTTGTGGAAATATTTCAAAACTAAGTCGATTTTGACATTTTCTGGAGAACATTTGAGTTTCGTAGACATGCAGAACTCACTGGCCTGATACAAAGGTGTTGTAACTAACCTGTTCTGAATGGTATTAAGTTTGTTGTTATGCAGTTGCTAGGGTGTTCTGGGTCATTTCTAGTTGGTTTCCTCCTGACATAAGTCAAAAGAGCCCACCCCTAAGTCTCTACGATATTCTGGTCTCTAGATACGACTATGGAACCTGTTTTTTTAACCAGGTGAAAATCATAAATGTTCATAAGTCATAATCATAAATTTGCTTTGAAGCATTATTCATATCCATAGAATGTGTGTGTTAAAATCCCTAACCCTAAGCACGAGTAAAGGGTCATAGACACCAAGGGTGAAAACTATAACGTTTTAATTATCACTGTATTCCATTCACACTAAAGCTATAACGATAAAGGCACAGAGAAATTATATCTTTGGAATCACTTTCAGAATGATTTTTTTTCTAGCAGATGAATGATAAAAATATTGACTGCTAATAAGACTTTACAGAGCTTGAGCATTTAAAGTGGCAGACGACAAAACAGCAGCGCATGCTTAAAATAAACAGAATGATATTGTTTTTTTTTTTATTAGAATAGGAGAGTGTAGAGTAGACAGGAAGTGAAGAGGTTGAGAGAAGAGGGCCAGATTCAAACTCGGGACACCCGTAACGCAATGGCGTTAAATGTCGCCGCACTGCCCACTAGGCTATTGGCGCTGACAGCAGAATGACATTGTACGTAGGTGTGCTACTATATACTATAGTTATAGTTATCTTTATGTAATCATTCTTGGTGTGAACAGTCCTTTCAAGGGCCATTCACACCAAGAACAATCATTTTTAATGATATAATTATGAAGTTTTAATAATCATCCTAATTCTATGAAAATAGCGACGTCCACACCACAACTTTAATGATAACAATACAGAAATATGATATTGTCGGAATCTATTTCAGAATGATTTTTTCAAGCTGAGAAATGATGAAAACACTAACAGCCAATCAGAATCAACCTGACTTTAAAGAGCTCTAGCATTTAAAGCGGCAGATGACAAAACTGCAGTGCACTTATAATAAACAAAACGTTAACCTCTGTTGGTGTGCATGCTAATATATTTGTCATTCTTCGTGTGAACGGTCCACACACTGTCCTTTTGACGCAATTTTTGCTATCAGAAGTGTCCGCGTGCAGCCCAATTTTTGTGACCGAGTGGATGATCCGCGTACAACAGCGCAGGCGCTAGGTTAATGTTGAGACAAAACGAGCCAATTAGGTGGTACTGCGCATGTTTGAGCTCGGCCATCCACACTCATCCGCGGTTGAGCATACTTTGACACCTTGCATGTTGTGATGGCCACTTTCGAAGCACTGCTTCGTGAAGCTTCGAAACTTTTGTGAACCATTTGTTTAGAAACAGTGGTTCGGAGCGCGTAACTGCCAAAGTCACGTGATTTCAGTAAACGAGGCTTTGTTACGTCATAACTGTTTCGAAACGTTTCGAAATTTCAATAGTTCGCCACTGGGGGGGGGGGCGATCTCTGTAAACCCGTGAATCATTCGAGTTCATTGAGATCGCCCCCCCAGTGGCGAAACATTGAACCAGCGTCTATAGTTTTGTACCTCATCTCAGATCAGTTTCATCAATTTGTAGACATTTTTAACGAGACATTTGTGTAATTAAAAGAATGAGAAGTAGGTAATAGTCTCTTACGGCCTCTATATAGAAGCTGTCCATAAAACAAACAAAGCAAGCCTGCAAATTATAAAATAAAATATTTTCAAAACCACATATCATACAGACACTTCATATTTAATGGTTTTATTATTTTTATTGCATTTAATGTAGTATACTTTCAATAAAACATTTACAATGGGCTTTAAAAGCTTTTTATGCATGTTTCAGCCTGAGTTTTTATTTCATTTACACACTTTTGACTAGCAGGCGTCACCAGTGTTGTGGTGTTTCGAGCGTTTCAAAATTTGCAAAGCAATTGGTTCAATTGATTCGAAGCTTCGAAAAGGTTAGTTTCTCCCATCACTACTTGCATGCACTTGTCAGCTAAACATCTTTTTGTTGTTGTTCAGTTTCCTTTGTTGCTCGACTTTGAAACAACAGCCCGGGCCAGTGTTGCCACCTTGTGGACAAACTAATTACTACAAAAACATTCAAGGCTCATGTGCGAGCTGAGTGTACAGAGTATGTGAACAAATTCTACACACCCTATCGAACGCATAAAAACCAACATATACTTTGTAGTGTTTAAGTATACTTTGGACTTGTGTTACACCACGGATAACCTGTTGAGTGTGTCTGTCCCTCACTCTTGCTCTGTTACCGGAGAGGCTTCAGTATTTTGACTGCTGAGCATTGTTAGCGCTCTGTTGGCATTCTGGTCTCCGCTGGCGGCCTGTGTTTTGGCTAGGGAGGGCTATTGTTCTACTGTACTCCTGTGTTTCACCCAAAGATCTCCCCCTTCTTCCTCACCTCACTTCTCATCTGTGAGGAATGAGAACTATGCAGTGTCCCGGATGAACCTGGCTCCCACGTCGCTTCGCCCCTTGTTTCTCTCCCATCCTGTGAGGGAAGCTTTCTTTGCTTTACCAGAATCTTTGACTTTTAATGATTTGATTCAACATGTGACTCACAGCTTGTAATGGTGTTCATGTTTTGAAGTGTTTAACTGGCTGGTTAGTTTGCAGATGTTTGGTTATGTCCTCATGAGTTTTTAGTGAACCAAAAACATTTACTTTAAGGGGTTTGAGATATTAGATTTTGTGGTTGGATGTTTACATACAGCTACGTTCCACAACAGTGCTACACTGAAGTAAGCAAATTTCACAAATAGTTACAAAGAAACAGCAAGTACCATTGAATTAAAGGGGACATTTTGCTATGTGGTTAATAAGACGTTTGGAATTGTTTTAGCATGTTTTAGCATGAGTCTGTTCACACAGAATGCGTTTTTCAGTTCCACTGCACTGCTTTTCCATCGGTTTTCTATGTAAACACAAGCTAGACTATGGAAAACTATGGAAAACAATTTTTTTTAAAGGTAATTGTGACTTTGTATCTTACAGTTCAGACTTTTATTTCTTGCAATTCTGAAAAATAATAGAATCAGAATTGCAAGAAATGAACTAAGAATTGTGAGGGGGGGGGAAATTAGAATTGTAAGATAAAATTCACAATTACCTTTTTTATTTTACTTTGAAAATTGTGTCGATATAAACTCGGAATTGTGAAAAAAGTCATAATTACCTTTTATTTAGGCCTATTTAATGGCAGAAACCATGCTAGACAGACATGTTAACCATTGCACTCACATCTTGCATCGTTTGCAGCATCTCGCATTTGACACACACGTTAAAAGAAGTTCAACTTTTAAAAAACAGTCCCCTTCCCTGTGTCTCATGTGTCTATGGAACCCCCAAGTCTCTATGGAATAAATCAACAAAAAATAAAACGTAATTTTGACCCTTGTGTAGTTCCCAAAAGAATATATTTTGGAAAAGACCTCAAGTTCCCTCCCCTCATACAATGAAAGTCAGTAGGGTAGAATGTTGGACCCCATTGACTTTCATTGTTTAAACTGTTTTTGTCCATACATTCTTCAAAATATCTTCTTTTGTGTTCCACAGAAGAAAGAAAGGTTTAGAACAACCTGATTGTGAGTAGTTTTTTTTTTTAAATCATTGATAGTTCAGCAGTATTACAGGAAATGCAGCTTTCAGTTCAACTTTACAGCGACACAACATTTAAGTCTCATGTCCAGAAAAACACAGATTGAGACTAACTGGAATCTCATATTTGTGGTATATCTCTCTGTAGCCTACAACATATAGCTGTATGTGTTTCTGAGTGTTGGTTATCTGGTTGCAGTGAATTCATGTTGACATGCTCCAGCGTCAGGGTCAGTTTATAAAGCCGGGCTGACAGAACATCTCAGCGTTCTGGTTTCTGCGTTCTCCCCCACAGACGCTGCAGCTCAGGTAAAAGGCAGGCTGGCTTTGATGGGATCATATGGCCGTTCCTATCTGGCCTCACTGTCAGCTGGGCTGGTTTCAGTTCTCTCCTCTTTATTACCTCCCTACAATATTAAAGGGAAATGAACACCGGTCTGGCCCTCCCCACAGTAACATGAGTTGGCAGTTCCTCTTTCTTTTTTGTCTTGCTGTTATCCGTTCTGTTTTGTTTTTGTTAGCGAGACCGAGGTTAGAACTGAGTTTTACTTGTTTTTGGTAAATCTCACAAAAACAGGACCAGGTCGCATTTGCATTTTGCATAAAGAAAATTAAACCTGACATTATTTTCATGACAGTTAACTTAAGGCACATTTCACCCACAGAGTCTCATTACCGCAATACGTGCAAATGCACTGTAAAAAAATTAGGTTTGATTATTGGAGTACATTTTAAGTACTATTTCAGTTTGTCTACTTCAAAAAGTGAGTGGCTCTTGTGTTGTTCTCGTCGTCTTGTGTTTGTTGTTGTGGTCGGTGATAAGTCTGGAATGGGGAATATCCAATTGAGGCGGGACGGGCGTGGATAGAAAATGAGGGACCCAGGGGTGCATTAGTGATCTGGGACGGTGTGTTTGAGTGTGCTCAGGAGTGTGGTCGAAGAAAAGCCATGGAAGGTGGACGGCCATAGTGGTTGTTCGATATTTAAATAAGTAAGAACAAAACACACAAACGCCTCCACGCTAATGAATAATACCTGTACACAATGTAATAGACATGGTTTCATGCTATGAGAAATGGCTTGGTAGTACGTGAGTAATGACTTGTGATTCACACCGTAAAACACTTTTAAGAAAAACTGCTGTGTGCTCACTTATGCGAGGCTACCCTTAAGGACGCTTGAAGGGGAAAAACAAACTGGAAGCATAGAGTATGCATGCTTACTTAAAAGAAGGACTAAAAATATTGATGACTCATCTTGCACACAGAGGCGTGTACAAATCATTATCCAATCAAATTCTGTCTAGACTTAACATGCTCCTCCCTCCTTCCTGTCGATATGAAACAGGAAAGAAAATCATGGGGTCATGAAAACAGAAGATGCGATGCAAAATATCCTATATTTGGACTTTAAATGCGATTTCTTATTGAATTCTTTTAGTTTTCATGTTAAATAAATGTTTTTGGCAGGTTTTTCACAAAACCTGCCAAAAACTGCAAAAACATCAAGAACGCCGAGCAGGAAGTGAATACTCATTAGCTGGTGTTGATTAACTTTCCAGCATCTGAGGTGTGAATGTAGACTAGATGGATATCAGTCCCTGAACTATCCACACAACAGAGAAAATCTAACAAAGAGCCCATAGTTTGAATCCAAGGACTCTTTTTTTAATACATTTCATCCTGTGAATGATAGTGAACAGCGGAAGACCCCAAACACTCCCTCCCTACTGGAGGTCTTTCACTGCCCTCCGGAGAGTATCGGCAAGCAGATTTGGGGAGGTTTGGTGTGTAGGAGTGTCTATGAACCACCAAAACAACTTCAACTCACATGTATCCTTGAAATATAGAGCGTGCAAATCCTGTGTCAACTTGATTTCTTGTTTTGGAAGGTGTAGTTCATCCAGCTGACTTGCTGTATTTCAGAGAGAAAGAAATTATTAATTGAATTATAATTCTGGATCAGGCTGCTTCTCTTGAAAATAATCTCACAGACAATTTTCACTAGATGTGTCAGACCCAGCATGTTGCGGCAAATGCAGACATGTTGAAATATCACTGCTGGTTTGATGTTAATTTGACCTGAGGTAAAATTCTCCTTGCCTGGCATTGTCAGACCCCTTAAAAATGTAATGTGGTATGAGCTTTCCTTTACTGTGGACCTGTATGTGATGTTACATGGGTTACCTTTTATACAGCCCTGCTTTCCTTTAATCTACTTTTCCATTTGTACTATATTATCTGATGTTTGCGTTTAGTGTCACACAGAGTAAGTCGGCGGCTCTTTCAACAGCGCTAGTTAATTGGAATGTTCTGTTAGCTGTGTTTGTCCAGTCGTATCCGGTTACTGACGAGGGGGGTCCATCTCAATAATAGATATCATAGACAATGAAGCTGGAAAACACACACGCACACATTTACACACAACCCTCTCTGTCCTTCATCTCACACCTACACCAACAGCGATGCGACAAAATGCTAACATTATAATTAACAGAATTGACTACAAGCTTTAAATTATATTTAATGATTTTGATCACAATGCAGCGTGTCAAAGCAGAACACTTTGTTAAAAAAAAAAAAAAAATCTATACAGCAAGATTGTGAGTGGTGAAGCAATAAAGTAGAATGTTTCCATGTTTCCAACACTTCCATTTTAATCGGTGAAGCTGACTACTATAACACAAGTGCACAAGTGGTGACATGCCAAACTAGAACTAGGAAACAGTCTAGCTAGCTAACACTGAATGAACCAGTTACATGATTTATTTGTACATTATGGTAATATCATGCCTAACCGGCAACTTAAACCCAAAAATGAAAATTCTGTAATGTATACTCACCCTCATGTTGTTCCAAACCTGTATGACTTACTTTGTTCTGCTGAACACAAAAGAAGATACTTTAAAGAATGCTGGTATCCAAAGGTTGGGTGAATTATCCTTTAACTGGATCATCACAAAACACTGCAATGCAATGTATGTGAACTAACCAATTCACAATGCTGTTTCATACACTTATAATGTCAAATTAGAAGGCTTTAATTATAATAATCAAAGTTATAATCTGCAATTTGTCAAATAATGTTGACATGGTTTACCATGGGGGAAACACGTCCCACCATAGTTACCCATTTATTTATATGGGGGAAATAAAGATAAATATTGAATCAGTTTATCTCCAAAAAGATTTTTTAATAAGTGAATGAATAGTAAACAGGATGAGTCGCCAGGGCCTCATCAAACACTGTTGCTGAATTCAGAACAGCATACTAGCATACTACTCTTTGTGGCCATTCACAAAGAATGTGTTGAATTCCACTGCTGCTTTTCAATTGTTTTCTACTGTATGTAAACATGCACTAGACTAGACTGACACGTTTGACCGTTGCGCTTGCGCTTGCGTCTCGCATCTTTTGCTGTGTCTCCCGTACTTGACACAGAGTTCTAAAAATGTGGCACTGAAATTTAAAAGTAGTTCTTAAAAAAATGTAAGTGGGTTTATTCAATCTCATCATGCACCTCAATAACGAGCGTTTTGATTGACTTGGTACGTGACTCCTAGTTGGGGGTTCCAAGTCGTCTTTTATTTCCTGAAGCAAATTAAAAATAACATGGCTTAAAGGGATAGTTCAAACCTAAAATGAAAATTTGATGTTTATCTGCTTACCCCCAGGGCATCCAAGATGTAGGTGACTTTGTTTCTTCAGTAGAACACAAATTATGATTTTTAAGTCCAGCCGTTGCAGTCTATCAGTCGTATAATGCATGGCAATGGTAACAAAATCTATGAGAGTAAAAAAACATGCACAGACAAATCCAAATTAAACACTGCGACTCGTGACGACACATTGATGTCCTAAAACAAGAAACTATCAGTTTGTGTGAGAAAGCGAACAGTATTTATATAATTTTACCTCTAATACACCACTATGTCCAACTTCCTTGAGCGCGCGCACGGCATCCGGTGTGTGAGGTGTGTAACGCGCTTCTGGTGTAGTTTACCTTTAATGGGGTGTGTTGATATCCAACTGAAGAGCAATCAAGCATAACTTCAGGCGAGCAGGCTCAGAAGTTGGGAATACGTGGAAAGTCACCACTCCCGAATGAGTTTGCGCGAGAGAATGTAATCTTTTAGTTTTAAGTCGGTTTGAACAATCCGGATAAGCGCAAGTAAGTACCATTTTGATTAGCCGTCATACCTACAATGTTTGTGCACTGTGTAAACAATGACTGACGTATATGTGAGAGAGATCACTTCCGGTGCTTGTGTAAACTACGCCAGAGTGCGTACACGCCTCATGCACCGGATGCCGTGCGCGCGCTCAGAGCAGTTGGACATAGTGGTGTATTAGGGGTAAAATATTATATAAATACTGTTTGGTTTCTCGCACAAACCGATCGTTTCGTGTCTTAGGACATCAATGTGTCGTCACGAGCCGCAGGGTTTAATTTGGATTTGTCTGTGCATGTTTTGTTTTTACTCTCATAGATTTTGTTACCATTGCCATGCATTATACGACTGATAGACTGCAACGGCTGGACTTAAAAATCATAATTTGTGTTCTACTGAAGAAACAAAGTCACCTACATCTGCCTGGGGGTAAGCAGATAAACATCAATTCATTTTTGGGTGAACTATCCCTTAAAATAGTTTGGACAATGTGTTCTTGCTTTCTAAATAAATTAATAGACGTGGAAAAAATACTCTCCCTTCTACCACGCGCTCTCTGCGGTGCCTCCTCCTAGCGCAAAATAGTTTAAGACATGCTTTATTTGGGCGTTAAATAATGGCGCAAATACCAGTAATTTGACGAGCACAAACATTAGTACAAATGCATATTCAATAAGGTCAGGCGCAAAAATAATTGTCCACTCCTTTTCAGCACTAATTCTTCACTGAGCTTCTTTAGTAAAACCTGACAGTACATTTATATTATATTATATTATTACTATATAACGCCAAAGACGGGTTTGCGCCTGAGTGCAGATGTTAGTAAACTGGCCCCTAGTTATTTACTAGTTATTTTTAGGGTATGTTAACATTTTACAAAATAGCATTTTACTAAGAACGTAAAAGTTTTTCCTTTGTGTTTTTGAAAAGTTTCACTTGTAACTTTCCCATTCACGTGTATTCACTAAATTGACTAAAACTGTTTTATGCATGCCAGGCCAATATCTGGAGACGTCAGTTTGTAAAGAAACACTCACAACAAGTAGCATATGCATATGCACATGACCTCACATTTTCACAAATTTGCGTTTTTGTAGTTTACACTGGGACGGTACTGATATCATTTACAAAAACTTGCACTTTGAAACAATTTGTAGCCCACCAAAACACACTTGCCGTGTAAATGAAAGACCAAAACGCATAACAAGATCAAGTGCAGGCGTGGCCAACTAACTTGATCTAACTTGAATGTGCGAGACTTCCGGTGTCAGTCGCTTCAGGTTATTTGACCTGTACAACGCTGCTTTAAACGGCAAACTGATATTTGGTATCACATTATTTTAATTTACTATCATACTCATAAACACACTGGTTTTGCAGCGCAAAGGTTTTACCGTTTTCACTTATTTATCTGTAGCAGCTAAAGAATCTGAAGTCTCGCAAATTCACAGGAAATAGCTTGTAAAATATGTTGGATAAAGAAATGATAGAAATAAGAGTAGTATGCTGTTGCGAATTCACACATCGTTTATCGTGTAAACACGAGATTGGCGAGGTGAGAAACTACGCAGGTAGTTTAGTTGATTCTTAATGGCGTGTCGTTGGCTGTAGTTTGTTGCTTCGCTCGTTTGCATCGAGTGAACACGAAACCACAGGACAGCTGTTCCCCGCTGTTTCTAGGGAGACTGCTCATCAACCTGTTGCTCTCCGTCTTTTCTTCTGTCTCTCCCGTTATGATGCTCGCACCCTCTCAACAGCGGTATGAGGTTACAGTTTATGATGTTCACTTGTTTGCTTTCGGTTAATAAGTGCGCACACACATTTCTTTTTCTCCTTTCTGTCCACGCACACAGACAGAGTCCCATTTTACAATAGTGTAGTGTGTGCATTCCTGCCTCTCTCTCACACACACGCCCATGTAACACCCTCCTCCTCCTCCTCCTCCTCCCTCGGTTCATTTTCCCTTCTGTCTGTCTCTCGAACCCTCACTGTTCTCTTGAGCTCCATCTGTTTCTCTCTTCCCTTCATCCCACATGCACTTCTCTCACTCTCCTCCTCCTTATGCTGTCTCTCTCTCTCTCTCTTTCTGTCTGTCTGTCTCCCTCTGTCTGTCTGTCTCTTTAATTCTCTCTCTCTCGTCGCTTCTGAACACAAGAATACTCTTGACATGCTGGAGATGAGTTTAAGGTACAGTTTTGCTTGTGTCGTTGTTATTTTGCTGGCAAACTCTCGCATTTAGACTGCCTTTGAATAGTCATGGAGGAAAAATAGCATTTGTTGTGTGGAAATATTATGTCTAAAT
Organism: Sinocyclocheilus anophthalmus; assembly: GCA_018155175.1. Taxonomy (NCBI): domain Eukaryota; kingdom Metazoa; phylum Chordata; class Actinopteri; order Cypriniformes; family Cyprinidae; genus Sinocyclocheilus; species Sinocyclocheilus anophthalmus. The sequence continues at coordinate 53,195 of JADLZN010010754.1, forward strand.
GTCATAAACAAGTTGTTATACAATGTCAGTTTGCTTTGGAGAATGCTTTATTTTTGATCTAATATTGACTATGATATCAGAAATACTCTATACTAATGTAAACTATGCTTATTTAGATATTTGCAAACATTATTTCAGTAAATGTGTATGTTCACATAAAATACTTTTGAAGACACTGTCATCTGCGCCATTTAAAAAATATTTTACTATTTTTAGGCATGCAGTTTTTCTTATTACTTGAGAGACTGGTCATATCTGTTCCTTTTACAAATTAATGTCATCATTTAAAAGAGATTAGAATAGTGAAAATAAATAAATAATGGCCACAGCAACTAAAAACACACTTTCTCCTCTACATCCATATGAATTTTACCCTGAGACCTTGATGCACATTCAATTTGTTTTTATGTTATGCATCAAGGATTGACTGGATTCTCAAGCTGCCGATGACATTTAACGATTTTTAATAAATGAACCGTTTTTCTGCTTCATTGCACTATGGACTCCATCTGTTGAGGAAAGTCCTTGTTGACACCTGGTTTACTGTTCTATGTGTTTCCAATATGGCAACCTTGTATCAAAATGTATGTTTACTAAGCAATAATATTTGGAAAGATTGTAAGAGTGATGTTTTCGCAGTTATCTATTTTGTAGTAACAGCAATCTGCGCAAGTGTTTATGAGGATGCATTCAATGAACTGCTATCTGAACATCGTGCACCTGCATGTGTGGATAGTGGAAAATCATTATGATGCTGGTTGTTTTGACTTCATTTTGAATTGTTTAATGATGTGTAATTAATGCATGCTAAAATACTTCCTTTTTAATAAGCAGAGACAGTTGTAAGTGAACCATATGTAGGTCAGTTTCCCTGAAAAGTGTAACAGTGTGGCACCAGTATAAACCATCTGTTTGTCTGAGCAATGAAAGACACGGAAAAACTCATTATTTTTGTAGTTACGTATGTTGACGCTGGCAATAACAGAAATTATACACTTCAGCTTTAAAAAAAACAAAGATAAATAAAAGTCATTAAGGATCATTGCCTACTTTTTTAGGTGAAATTCAGTTGTTGTTTGCAAGCTCTGGTCACAGATGCATGACTAGACGATCACAATAAAAAGTGAGAGAGAGAAAGAGGTTAAAACAGTTGCTCAGGCAGACTAAACACATGTTCACACACTCGACGCACACAGCGGGGTCCCTCCAAGATAAAAAGCAGACATAGAGAATTAATCCTCCTCCATCACAGTCTGAGAAAGGGAATCGGAGGAAATGATTAGACATGATGGCAGATGAAGAACCCTGTTTGTTCAAAGAAAATTGACTCCACACCCCTCGTCCCTTTAATGTGTTATACTTACACTCCAAAAAAATATATTTCTTAGGTTTTATCCAAACATCCTTTAAAAGACTATTAAAGTTCTAAGCAAACTTGTTTAAAACTTTCATTTTAAGTTAAATATTCATATCTAAATGAAATATATGTGTTTATTTAAATATTTTAAAATGTAGTTGTGTCAAATGTGTGCCTTGCAGACCTATATACTAATTTGAAAACGTATTTTCCCAAAATCAATATAAAGCTATTTAATTATTATTACTATAGATATATATATATATATATATATATATCAAATTCAGTGGTACAACATTTTTAAAAGTACATAATATTTAGTTCATTTTAAATATATCAAAAATTCCAAACGTTTTTTTTGAAAGTTACGTATGTATATCTAGATTCACTAATTACGTTTGTTAATATGTCCTGTAGATATGTAATTTCTCACAATTCCACTTACACGTTTTTTAAGTTAAATATGTGTAGAATTCAATATTTATGTTTAAATATTTAGATATGTATATCTAAACTTCAATGTAAACTGTTTTTTTAAAGTTACATATGTGTATCTAGAATACAATATTAAAGTTTATTTAAATATTTAAATATGTATATCTAAAATTCAATGTAAAAGGTTTTTAAGTTAAATATATCTCAAATTCAATGTTTATGTTTATTTAAATATGTATATCTAAAATTCAATGTAAAAGGTTTTTAAGTTAAATATATCTCAAATTCAATGTTTATGTTTATTTAAATATGTATATCTAAAATTCAATATATGTTTATTTTCTTAGATTACTGACAAACGGTTTTAAATTTTGTTGAAAGCATAAATTCATGGATGTTCTTGCTTGAAACAAGGTTCATACTTTGCCAATGTGCGTGTGAAAAATAAATCCAAACTTTTATGAAAACAAGTCTTAACCTTCTAAATGTCATTTTATCTTGTTTCATGATGTTTAGATACTTTAATTGGAAAACAAGACAAAAACTAAAATCCTTTCATACAGACTGAGCCTGATGCATGATCCTAACCTGCAGGTTTAAACACCTTTATATTTTACACATCATTCAGTTATTTTATTGCACAGTTATCTGCCTGCTGTCAATAACACCCTGAATTCTTTAACTCTGAGATATTATTGCGCAAATTTTGATGCCTGCCTCTGCACGCATGATCCGTAAATCCAATAACTTGAATAACAAGGCCATCAAAGAAGCATCAAATGGCTGAGGAATTATTCACACGTTGCATAATATCTCCGTCAGGAAGGAGATGGTCTGTTGTCTGTCTAACGTCTTTGATATTCATTTCAAAATTGCTCGCACTGCAGGAGAACAACATCAGTCCTACGTTTCCCTTTAAGCCCAAGCTGGGAGGCCAGGCGCTAGTTTGGCTTGTTTTGAGTCCGAGATTGATAAAACTAAAGATCATTTGAGCCTGGCATGCATCCAAACAGCTCCGACAGAGAGCGCTCGGCCACAAATTCACTCTTCGATTCCTCAATTTGGTCTGATGGAAAATGTTATTGTCTGGCAATGCTCGTGGTAACAGGGCAATTTGGCACAGCAACATGTTGTGGTGAAACCCAGTCGAAGCGGATGGCTTGAGACTCGAGGATATTGATTTGTTCGATGTCAGCTGTATAATATTTGTGCCTTTCCAGGGAAGTGGCCGTTTTTCTTTCACCGGCCGGCGCAGGCAGGTATTTACTGCCTGTTATAGACAGATGTGTGTAAAATGCCTTTGTTTGTAGATGGGCTCAGCGTATGTTTAGGTAATTGCATTATAAACGCTAGATTTGTATTGTGAATCTTAGCTGTAATTGAGGTCTGTGAGGGCAGTTTGTCTCAATATCCTCCTTGGTGGCATCGTTGGTACTGAATATTATATAATGTGAAACCTCCCTTTGAACACCCACCCTCCTGTTTCCATGGTTTTACTCTTTGCTGCTTTCAACATCAAAAACAGCAACCGAGCACCCCACAGTGCCCATAGGATCAATTGCCGCATCCAGTTTTGGGTTTTATGCACTGTATTACCATGTTTTGAAATGGTTTTTCATAATAGTTAATACTTGGTTCTCTGTTGCCATGTGAGTAAAGTGGTTTTGCCAGAGCAATTTTATGGTTCATGGTTCATAAATATTCACCCAAAAGCTCGTATGACTCTTTCTTCTGTGGGACACAAAAGAAGATATTTAGAAAAATGTTATGCTCTCTTTTCCATACAATGAAATGAGGGGCTTTGCTTGTCAAGATCCAAAAATGATGCAACAAGCTCTTTATGCTCTTTTCTGTCAAACGTTGGCTTAGCTTTAGGAACAGACAAAAAAAAATAACTGGCAAAGAACAAAACTGAAAATCTGCTAATCTCAGATCTCATTTGCATTTGGGTTAAAGGTGCGCGATATGTTGAAATAAAATCCATATTGCAGTATGATGTCGATCAGGCAGGCTGCAGTTAAATTAATATATGCACTAAGTAGTTTTACTGAACAGTGCACTAATATTTTTATTTCATTGCAAACACATATATATGACATATATAACCTTTAATATTATAGTAATAAACCAAATGAGAGGGTTGCCTGTATATTTGAAAGCATTGGTTAGCAGAGATTTTTTTCCGTAAGAAAATCAAACTATCGGTATTGGCAGATATCATTCTGGATAATCAGCTATCAATATCGGGATCAGTATCGGTGCATCTCTAAAGTGTATACTGGATTTGACAGCTCAAGCCCCTTATTCAGTTTCATTGTATGGAAAAGAGCAGCATGAGCTTTTTTCAAAACATCTCCTATTGTGTTCTACAGAAGACATATACATATACATACAGTACATATTTTCACAATTATTTATATTTTTATGCAAAAATGCTATGATCATTGGTTCTCACTTGTCTTGTAACCAAACATGATGCACCAAGTGTTAGTGAGGCTGAGTAAATTACGACTTTCATTCTTGGGTGAAGTATTTGGCTCTTGTGTTTGTTTTTAGTCTACACCCTTTTTTCTCAGCAATACCCTGATGCTGCGTGTCAAAACAATAGCTGGTCCACACTTAAAAAATCCTGCAGATAACCTCCAGCGATGTGCACTCTAGATTAATGAACGGTGAAAATTGCGCTTTTACATTATTAACTTCTGCAACCCTGACAACCTGATTTCATTTTCTCTGCCCCTGTTAATTACAGAATATCCCCCAGCCAGGTTATAAAAATGATCAAACCATTATTAACTATCTTTAAAGCCTTGTCTTCTTTTCCGCTCCATTTTAAAAAGATCATTTTAAAGTTTTAATTTCCCCACCAGATTTTTTTCAGCAACACGTCTTATTAATAACATTAAGCAGCAAGTAGCAGCGGCTTTTTGTTTGTCGTTGTGGAAATAACGTCTCCCCTATCAAGAAAACCAGTCACACCTGCGCATTTTCATTTGCATTAGCACCCAGAGCTTTTATTTAGCGAATGCTCGGAGAGATAAACAAGAAGGATGCATTTGTTAATTAATTAAGAGAAGTATAAAACCCGGAGGAAAACAAACTATACAACTTGCAGTGATAGTTGACAGCGTGAATCTCTTGAATCTCTCAGGACACATTTTACCTCAAAATAATAATAGTAATAGCTTGTTTTAACATGCTTCAAATGAAGCCTATTCATGACAATGAAGCTCATTATCGCTCCGTATTCTCATTACAGTAATGATTCAAGAGTGTTGTTTTTAAGTTTATTCCTAATAGTGATTCTCATTACTGTAATACCAGGGCTGACCATTAAGGATGGCCCAGTGCCCGTGTGGGAGTGTTTGGGGCAGTTGACAGAACGGTCACTTGCTGAATCAGGCCAGTGTATGACAATACTACATTTTAGCATCCACAACAACACATACTAATGTTCTGTTATTATAAGCTTGTGCTGCAGTTTTGTCATATGTTGCTTTAAAGGGATAGTTCACCCAAAAATTCAATTTAAAATTCTGTCATTTAATACTCACCCTCATGTCGTTACACACTTTTAAGACCTTTGTTCATCTTCGGAACACAAATCAAGATATTTTTGTTGAAATCCGAAGGCCCAGAAACGTAGTAAGAACATCACTAAAATAGTCCATGTGACATCAGTGGCTCACGGAAGAGAATAATTGTTGAATTAAGTTGTTATTTTTGTTTTCTTTGCTCACAAAAATATTCTCGTAGCTTCATAAAATTCAGGTTGAACCACTGATGTCACATGGACTATTTTAATGACGTCTTTACTACCTTTCTGGGTCTTGAACGTGTCAGTTGTGTTGCTGTCTATGGGAGGGTTAGAGAGCTCTCGGAATTCATCAAAAATATCTTAATTTGTGTTCCGAAGATGAACGGAGGTCTTACGGGTTTAGAATGACATGAGGGTGAGTAATTAATGACAGAATTTTCATTTTTAGGCGAACTATCCCTTTGGGTGCTCGAGCTCTTTAAAGTCTGGTTGATTCTGATTGCCTGGTAAAAAATTGTATTGTTCTTCAGCTGAAAAAAAAAAAAAGATCTGAAAATAATTCCAACACTATTGTTCCTCTGTGTTGTTATCATGGATTTAACTATTCTCATAGAATTACAGCAAATATTAAAAGTTAAGGCCTACAGTTATCGTTCTTGGTGTAAACGGACAAAATTTTATAGTTATAGTTATCGCCCTTGGTGTGACCTTGCGTACTAGTTTTACGTTCACTAATGTACGTTTTATGCCTCTGCTGTGGTTTGCATTATTTTCTCAGAATAACAGCAATTTAAAAAAATGTAGGTATAGTTATCGTTATTGTGATTGGTGTGAACAAAGCTTACGTGAATCTCATGTTTGCTGATGCACTTTGTTATGCACCTAGTGTGGATGAGGTTTTTGTAATTCACAAAATTTCAGCATATAATAAAAAATGTATGGTTGTTGTTATCGTTTTAGTTGGCATGCCTTACATTGATGCATATTTTTTACGTCTAGTAGTATATTTGGTTTCCTGTGTCATATTGAATGTTGTTGCTTTGAGAATTCTTCTGATGTAAATATATCACCAAGACAAAATTATCTAGCTGGCTGACACAGATGACATTAAAGTAATGAGTTTTTTTGCATTACGGTAATGACAAATGGAGGGAAATGACTAATTGTCATAATAATAATGGAAGAAATAATGCAACAGATCTTAATGGGGCTGAAAATGGCTTCATTTTCTCAATGCAAAATATAATTGATTAGATCTTTCATTTCATTTTTGTCTGAAGTGTGATCCGGACAGATCCTTTTGAGTTTCTATATTTGCATATTTCCTTGACGTACGAAGAAGCTCTATTTATATCACGTCAAGTATATACTGTGATGACCATATCTCTAAAAATATCTGATGTTCAAATATTTCGAAAATCCAAACACTCGTTATTTCGAGAGCACATTATTGAAGTCAAAAACGTCCGTTTCTGTAATGAGTAGCGCTCCGGTTTTCATACAGAATTTGAGGCTGATGAGAGAATGCCAGTGAAAGGATATAATTGCAATCAGACCTCGCTCTCTCTCTCTCTCTCTCTCTCTCTCTGCCCTCGACTAATTAAAGACACTTAACTATAACGATGGCGGAGTGGGAAAATGGCACGGTGGAGTTGGCGAGGGCGGGGCCGTGTGACCTGCCCTGACCCTCAGAGGGCGTGTTCAGAGAAATGCCGATTACGATGCGAGCGCTGAGCATCAGTGTCGTGTTTCATCACCCTCCGCCCATCTCAGCACACAAAATGTCACAGGCATCAGAGAGGGGCTTAGCTGTAAAGGGTAAAGAGATTCTATCGTTTTTGTTCCTTTTTTTTTTGCATATTCATACTCTGCTTTTTTAGACAAAATTCAAATGAGTCCAGGCAAAGATAAGCTTTGTGTTCTTTCCTGGTAGGCTGAGGTGACAGTAACGCACCAATAGGGAGACGGCATGGCAGTGGCTCCACCTGTGAAGCGAGCTCTTCCTTCCAACAACACCTGGCTGAGTTGAATAACACAAACGCTGTGCTGCATTCAGAACTGCTGCGTGTATCCCGCATGACCCTGTGCATGAACTCATTATTAATAAGAGCTACAAACTGCCTCATCTCGCGTACATTGGCAGTAGATCTCAAATGTCTGCTTTGGCTGCACTTTATAGGCTTTTTTCTCTATCTATATGCATGAGGGGTTTGGCCTGCAAATACCTGTTGACCATTTGTGACACTGGACCACAAAACCAGTCATATGGGTACATCTTTTGAAATTGAGAAAGCTCAATTTGAAATCGGAAAGCTGAATAAATAAGCTTTGCGTTGATGTATGGTTTGTTAAGATACAAAATTTGATTGAGATACAACTATTTGAACATCTGGAATCTGAGGGTGCAAAAAAATCTAATTATTGAGAAAATCGCTAATTGAAGTTGTCCAAATTAAGTTCTTAGCAATGCATATTACTAATCAAAAATTAAGCTTTGATATATTTGCGGTAGGAAATTTACAAAATATGATCATAGAACATGATCTTTACTTGATATCCTAATGATTTTTGGCATAAAAGAAAAATTTATAATTTTGACATACAATGTTACCCAAACAATACCCCCCCCCCCCTGCTCATATGATGTAAAGCGATTGGGGGTTCAGCAAGACAACAATTAGGCTAAATGCCTTATTCATTCATTAATTCAATGTTATTCAATATTTTTGGCTATTGCTTCAAATATACCCGTGCTACTTTTGACTGGTTTTGTGGTCCAGGGTCACATTTGTTTCAGGGGCTGTGTTTCCATTTTTGGGATTTTAGCCATTTTATTGATTTAGACTGTGAGAGACAAGAAACATGGGTGGGTGGAAGGACGAATCGGATCAGGAAATGACCCAACCTGGATTCGAAGTCTCCCACATACACAACATGTCGAAGCACATGCTCTACCCATCAGGCCATGCCTCTGACCTTTTGTAGCAGTTTATTTCTGAATAGAACATTAGTCAAGGCTTCTCGCAGCAAAATCAGTTGTAATTTTATTTTGTGAGACATTTCCTCTATCTCGGTTCTTTAGAATGAAACAGTCTGGTTTTGCTTAATCTTTTAAGACTTCTAAATGTAAATGATTGGCTAATTTTTTGAATGTGAAAACTACTGGTGAAAATATACTGATAGCATTGGTATGTAAATGAGGTCGGCCTTATTCTAATATTCTCGTGGTCCTGACATGTCAAATGTGATGATTGATCTTTAAATTACCCTTTCGTTTTCATAACTTTATGGTTAAGCAATATTCACAAGGGTGTGAATGGCCAAACTCTGCAGATATTCAGTACAATAATCCAATTTGTGAGTGTGGTATTGCTTTTATACAACAGTTATATATACAAGAAGTTATATCACATATTTTTTAATCCGCCAATAAAAATAGTTCCAAATAACAATTACAAATTAAATAAAGAATCATTTAAATCATCAAGCAAAAAAAAAAAAAAAAAAAGGCACAACGTGAGCGGACGCAAAAGCAGTTTCCATTCCATCAAAGCGTTTTTTTAATCAGTCCATACCAGCAGCACTCCAAGGTTTCCATTTTTCATTCCAATCACCGGGGAGCGAAACCAGTAATGAGTGATCCTGCAAATATTCTTTCAACAGTCTTTCGCAAACTTTCAACAAACCCCCTCTTTGCTCAAGGAAAAAAATCCCACAACTCCACACGCTGCTCAGCCAATCGAATTGGAGGACCAGAACTAATTATTTTATAATATTGTTTTTTTCTGATTTAGAATTTCTTATGTGCTTTTGGTTTTACCACTGAAGCTTTGGTGTTTACAACTGTACAGTTTGGTATTAGTTAATAGAGGGATATCGTTTGCTTACATTGATTTAACTAGTGCTGTTATTGTTAACTTACAGAGCTGTGCACATGACATGCAGGAAGAAAAAATAAAGTCAATCTTGTGTACGATTTACTAATTCGTTCCCTCGTTTTACTAAATTGTTTGTACGATTTACTAATTCGTTCCCTCGTTTACTAAATTGTTTGTATGTTTTAATAATTCGTTCCCTCGGTTTACTAAATTGTTTGTACGTTTTACTAATTCGTTCCCTCATTTACTAAATTGTTTGTACGTTTTAATAATTCGTTCCCTCGGTTTACTAAATTGTTTGTACGTTTTACTAATTCGTTCCCTCGTTTACTAAATTGTTTGTACGATTTACTAATTCGTTCCCTCGTTTACTAAATTGTTTGTATGTTTTAATAATTCGTTCCCTCGGTTTACTAAATTGTTTGTACGATTTACTAATTCGTTCCCTCATTTACTAAATTGTTTGTACGTTTTAATAATCCGTTCCCTCGTTTTACTAAATTGTTTGTACGTTTTACTAATTCGTTCCCTCGTTTACTAAATTGTTTGTACGTTTTACTAATTCGTTCCCTCGTTTACTAAATTGTTTGTACGTTTTAATAATTCGTTCCCTCGGTTTACTAAATTGTTTGTACGTTTTACTAATTCGTTCCCTCGTTTACTAAATTGTTTGTACGTTTTAATAATTAATTCCCTCGGTTTACTAAATTGTTTGTACGTTTTAATAATTCGTTCCCTCGGTTTACTAAATTGTTTGTATGATTTACTAATTCGTTGATTTACTAATTCGTTCCCTCGTTTACTAAATTGTTTGTACGTTTTACTAATTCGTTCCCTCATTTTACTAAATTGTTTGTACGTTTTACTAATTCGTTCCCTCGTTTACTAAATTGTTTGTACGTTTTACTAATTTGTTCCCTCGTTTTACTAAATTGTTTGTACGATTTACTAATTCGTTGATTTACTAATTCGTTCCCTCGTTTTAAGTAAATTGTGCACTCGATATAATAATTTGTTCCCTCGTTTTACTAAATTGTTTGTACGTTTTACTAATTCGCTCCCTCGTTTTACTAAATTGTTTGTACGATTTACTAATTCGTTCCCTCGTTTACTAAATTGTTTGTACGTTTTAATAATTCGTTCCCTCGGTTTACTAAATTGTTTGTACGATTTACTAATTCGTTCCCTCGTTTACTAAATTGTTTGTATGTTTTAATAATTCGTTCCCTCGGTTTACTAAATTGTTTGTACGATTTACTAATTCGTTGATTTACTAATTCGTTCCCTCGTTTACTAAATTGTTTGTACGTTTTACTAATTCGTTCCCTCGTTTACTAAATTGTTTGTACGTTTTACTAATTCGTTCCCTCGTTTTACTAAATTGTTTGTACGTTTTACTAATTCGTTCCCTCGTTTACTAAATTGTTTGTACGTTTTAATAATTCGTTCCCTCGGTTTACTAAATTGTTTGTACGATTTACTAATTCGTTGATTTACTAATTTGTTCCCTCGTTTTAAGTAAATCGTGCGCACAATTTATTAATTCGTTCTCTCGATTTATAAATTGTGCGCACGATTTACTAATTCGTTCCCTCGTTTACTAAATTGTTTGTACGTTTTACTAATTCGTTCCCTCGTTTATTAAATTGTTTGTACGTTTTACTAATTCGTTCCCTCGGTTTACTAAATTGTTTGTACGATTTACTAATTCGTTGATTTACTAATTCGTTCCCTCGTTTTACTAAATTGTTTGTACGTTTTACTAATTCGTTCCCTCGTTTTACTAAATTGTTTGTACGTTTTACTAATTCGTTCCCTCGTTTTACTAAATTGTTTGTACGATTTACTAATTCGTTCCCTCGTTTTACTAAATTGTTTGTACGATTTACGAATTCGCTCCCTCGTTTTACTAAATTGTTTGTACGTTTTACTAATTTGTTCCCTCGTTTTACTAAATTGTTTGTACGTTTTACTAATTCGTTCCCTCGTTTACTAAATTGATTGTACGTTTTAATAATTTGTTCCCTCGGTTTACTAAATTGTTTGTACGATTTACTAATTCGTTGATTTACTAATTCGTTCCCTCGTTTTACTAAATTGTTTGTACGTTTTACTAATTCGTTCCCTCGTTTACTAAATTGTTTGTACGTTTTAATAATTCGTTCCCTCGGTTTACTAAATTGTTTGTACGATTTACTAATTCGTTGATTTACTAATTCGTTCCCTCGTTTTACTAAATTGTACGTTTTACTAATTCGCTCCCTCACTTTACTAAATTGTTTGTACGATTTACTAATTCGTTCCCTCGTTTGCTAAATTGTTTGTACGTTTTAATAATTAATTCCCTCGGTTTACTAAATTGTTTGTACGTTTTAATAATTCGTTCCCTCGGTTTACTAAATTGTTTGTACGATTTACTAATTCGATTTACTAACTTCCTGTCCACATTCTCATAAACCAATGTAGATTCCATGGAAAGCTGCAAGGCTTTTGAGAATGTCTCTATTTCATTCCCAACTCAAAATTAAACCCAATTAAAGTGTCTGCAACAGTTTTATGAGAATGCGGACAGGAAGCAGAACAAATTATTTTGTTCACATGATTTGCTTAAAACGAGGGAACATATTATTATATCAAGCACATGATTTACTTAAACAGAGCAAACAAATTAGTCAATCACACAATTTATGATTTTTTTTCCTGCATGTCATCTGCGGGCCTCCGTATTAACTAAAACTTTAAAAAAATATTTTTTATTAATTAAAAAAACAAAAATTAAATATAAATATTAGATGGAAACTGATTGGAGCAGGAATAAAATAAGGTTAATTTGAAGTACTTAAATCACTAAAAACAAAAGCACAATAAAATTACTAAAACTTAAACTAAAATTCAAATAAAAACTGAAAATATTAAATAACAACAATTAAAAATATTAATAAATCCTATAAAACGGGTATAAATAATATTAAAACAACACTGGGTTATACAACTTTTGAATTGCCCAAATAGTTTTTTTTAAACAAGTAAACCAAACATAAAATGTCAAAATTCTGCACATTCTTTATCGTTTAGCACAAGAACTCCAACACGGTCACAAAAAAAGCTCTAAAATTAGAAACCGACAAGAAGACAATTACGACGGTAATCCCTGAGCTGTAATTGCCTTGCACAGGAAATGCAACACAAATGGAGACATTTCCTCTCTTGGCTATCTGAAGGCAGCATCACGTGCCAGCCATCTTATAGCTGAATAGATTGTACTCTTGATCCGCCCCCCTCGCAGACAATTTGCAGCTAATGGATGCATTTGTGTGCTTGTTAGACATCGTCCTCAAGGAATTGATGCGCTGCTGAAATTTCCCTTCTGCACTGAAAACAGTCCTTTAATGCGCCACAGGGGCTTTTGATTGGTTTTGTGTACTCGTCACACAGGTCCGTGTCATTAACTCACAGATAATCTCACCATCTGAGTATGGCGGGGAAATAAGAATTCCGTTTTGGAATACATTTGAATTTATTCCCTTTTTTGGTAATATCGCTTAATCATGGTTGGTTTTACAGGTTTGAATTGGATACTGCAAAATATTTACATCCAAATTTGGCATAAGAAGTGGTTTTTAGGGTGTTTTGGGTGGTTTCTCATATTTGTTCAGATTCCCACTTGTCATTTTGACTGAAAATGTCATATTCGTGTGTTTCAGTGGGCATCTGGAGAGCCTCCTGTTTCCGCCTCCTCGTGTTGCTTTACTACCATGAGCAGTTCCACTCCATCCACAGGTACTGTCTGTTCCTCAACATCACTTCCATTTTTAGAGATGATTTGACTTGGCCTTTTTGTTATTGAGTTATTCATGCGAGGTATTACGTTCAGTTTCAAATTTAAAGACCACATGAAATAAACATCAGTGTTCGCAATTGATGCCAAATGTGTTTTCATAATGCTTCATTAAAATTGAATAACTTTCCCCGCCTCTGACATGACTTTGCTTTTCTGCTAATGTAACCAAGGGTGTACAAATGAGACAAAATAATACTTTATTCTGATTGGTTACAGCATTGAGCGCTAATGACGTTCCAGCCAATTGATTTCCTACATATAGCGGCTGTGCTAGTTCACTCATATCACTTACATACTAAAATAATTTGAACTCAAATCAATATTTCATGTCCATTTATTTATTTTCTATGTGAGTAATAAGCTGGATAATGTACAATACAATCAGCCGCTCATTATCACACAAACCTCCGTTTTGCCTTGGGGTCCTGATTAGCATGCAGAGGTTTATTTTGCGATAATGACAAACAGACTGTAAATTATCCCTTATGTTTTAGCCAGGTGTGTTATGAATATGAATTTTGATACGTTCGGAAATCTTACAAAAGTAAAAAGGTAATGAAGTTTTAGCAAACGCTGTTTCATGTCGACATTCTTCATACTTTTTCATGTAAAGTGTAAATCAGCCTATTCAAACTTTTTGCAAACAGATGAATTTGCGTCTACAGTTGGTTCGATGTAAAAAATAATAGTAATAATCATAATATCTTAAGTCTAAAGTTAAATTCAGGCAATGTTATGGACAGCGGCTTCTAAAAATCATACTGGCACAAAATGTATTATAAAAAGAAATTGTAATTGCTTTTTAACAGCACTGAAAACAAACCCTTCAGTGATCAGTATGCGGTGGTGAAATGGTTGGCGAGTGTATTAGCTGTTATTTGAGCATCTGAATGGAGATAAAATGGAGGGCAGCGAGAAATGACCCCATCTTCTTTCTCTCGCTCACTCATCCTCCCCCTGGTAAACAATAATCCTTAATATGTTGTTGTGCTTTGGAAGGGGAAACAGCGTCTCTATTATTTTGGGAGTTTAAAGTGGGATAGCCTCCGGACAGCTTCTATATTTTGATATTTTCTGCTTCTCATGAAAGCAGCACAGTGCGCGCTTTTAGACGTGCTTGGCATTTTAGTGATCTGGCGAAATAATTGCAAAATGACGGCTTTAAATGTGGTCTAGCGTTGAATGGCTGGAATGATTTGCGGATGCATGTTGTGCTGAAACGAATGCAAAAAGGAACAGAGACGCTAGTATTGTTTTGAAGATCAAGGTTTGCACTTCTCTGTGAAGTATTGCCGTTTCTGGCATTTCCCATGAATCATTGCATTTCCTTGGTGTAGTCGTGGTATAGTCGATCTTTTTTTGGTTTATCGTTTGATTTTGAGACTGAATCGCCAAAGCCAGAAGGCAGAATTAGAGTGCGAGAAAGTATTCTGTAGGATTTAATGTTTTGAATACCTAGGTTTTGTCTGGTTAAATGCCATTGTTTTTAGATTAAATATATGATACGTATAAATATTCTTTCTATTCATTATGTAATGTTTTATACATTTGAAAATTATATTAAAATATATTACAATTATTTATACTTTTTAAAATACATTTGTTTATTATAAATAAATAAATATTTTTATAACATATTTTTAACATTATCAATCATATGGCCTTAGGCACACTATTAAAGTTGTACCAAAATGTATGATAAAAAAAAAAAAAACAAGAATGAAGCTCAACCCCAAAACAGTGTACAAAACATATGAATGAGCTTGTGATAATTCATAAAAATTCACCAAAATGTAAAGTAGTTATAAATTGCCATGAGAGTGTGCTGGAACTTTCCTTTGTCAATTTCAAAATCTACTGCCAGCCTTGTCCATGAATAATGCACTTTTTTCTCTTTTCAAATATTATTTTGTGTTTTATGTTTGTGATTTATTACCAGCCTAAGGTGGTTTACTGGTCTTATCCGGTTTATCTGGTCAAAACAGTCCTGCCTAACCAGCTTTGTCAGGCTTGGAGATCAGCTAACCACCTTAGGTTACACTGTTTTCTTGTGTAAGGTCAGCCAAAAACCCTGTATCTGTCAACCGTTAATCAGAAATATCCTGTCATTAGCATTTAGCCCAATTTGTTCTGGCACTGATTTCTACATTGAATTGAATTTGACCCTTATATTTTTCTCTGTAATGGAGTCAGCAGTATCATTGTTTGGGTTTCTTGACGCGAAACGGCCTTCTCAGTGCAACGTGGTTGTTGCTACGCAAAACTGGAGCCGTAACAAAGCTGACCATGAGTGTTTGTGCTGATAGCCCAATCTAGCTATCTTACATCAAGTTAAGTATAGTCCCTGCTGTTTAAAGCTGATGAAAATCGTTTTAAATAATTGTTTTCATGAATAAAATGGTAATAATTTAACTAGAAGGTGTCTTTACTCTTGCCTGAACACTTTAGATTAAAACCATGCTGTTCAATGAAAAGCTAATCATGCTCATACAGCAAAAATATATTTTTTAAAAATATTTTTCAAAATACAAAAACAAAACATGTATTTGCTCAAATATAGTTCAAAATATATTTACGTAAATATGTTTTTATTGTATATTTTTGAAAATGTATTTAAAAAATATAATTTTTTTTAAAGCATTTAAAAATATTTTCTTCTATATATTTCTGTCCAAGAAAATGCATTAACGTCACATTTGAAGCA
Organism: Sinocyclocheilus anophthalmus; assembly: GCA_018155175.1. Lineage (NCBI taxonomy): Eukaryota > Metazoa > Chordata > Actinopteri > Cypriniformes > Cyprinidae > Sinocyclocheilus > Sinocyclocheilus anophthalmus. The sequence continues at coordinate 68,948 of JADLZN010010754.1, forward strand.
AAATTTGTTGTCTAACGTGTGAATATACATATATTCATATATTTCAAGAAACATATACTTTACAATGTTACAAAAATATTTTTATATAATATATGCATATAAATATATACAATAAAATAAAAACATTATTAAATCATTATAAATCTAGTTTTGATCTCTAATAGGCTATCCACATTTGCATTTAGCCTCTATTTTCTTGTTTTTAGCCTATATCTGTATGTATTTTCTTGCTTCGGATACAGTTTGAAATATATTTTGATATATGAATATATTATCTATTTTAAAATATATTTAATTGAACTTCACTGTTTACAACATATCGCCATAAGGTGGGAGGAGGTTTTCTGTCATTATGCTAAATAAATGCTATTCCTTTACACTTTTCGGGAAGCTTCTTGGAAGCTGTTACAGCCATCCATAAATTAACGCAACTAAACTATAGTCTATATATACAGTGGTGTGAAAAGGTTTTTTGCCCCCTTCCTGTCGTTTTAAATTTGTGCATATTTGTCACACTTAAAAGATTCAGATCATCAAACAAATTTTAATATTGCACAAAGATAATGCAAGTAAATGAAAAATGCCGTTTTTAAGGCAAATTTTATTATTGTTTAATTATTTATTTATTTTGTTTAAGTTCAGAAACCAGTCTGATACCTGTGGATGAAGTCATGTACTAGCATTGGTGAAATAAAACTTGTAAATGGATATTGCCTCAAGGTGTTTTAACTGGCATCCCATTGTGATGCTCCCCCTACGAATAAGCAGTAACCTAAGAGTTTCTTACATGGTACACTTTTATTAAGGGGAAAAAGCTGTCCAAACCGGCCCACTCTTCTTTGCAGAATTGTTTTAATTCAGCCACATTGGAGGGTTTTCGAGCATGAATGGACTGTTGAAGCATCTCAATCGGATTTAAGTCCGAACTTTTGATTTTGGCCACTCCAAAACCTTAATTTAGTTTTTCTTGAGCCATTCAGAGGTGGACTTGCTGGTGTGTTTGGGATCATTGTCCTGCTGCATAACCCAAGTGCGCTTGAGCTTGAGGTCACAAACTGTTGGCCGGACATTCTCCTTCAGGATTTCTGATAGAGAGCAGAATTCATGGTTCCATCAATTATGGCAAGTTGTCCAGTTCCTGAAGCTGCAAAGCAGCCCCAGACCATCACCTACCACCACCATGTTTGACTGTTGGTATGATGTTCTTTTTATGAAATGCTATGTTGGTTTTACGCCAGATGTAACGGGACACACACCTTCCAAGAAGTTCAACTTTTGTCTCATCAGTCCACAGAATATTTGCCCAAAAGTCTTGGGGATAATCAAGATATTTTTTGGCAAATGAGAGACGAGCCTTTGTGTTCTTTTTGGTCAGCAGTGGCTTTTGCCTTGGCACTCTCCCATGGATGCCGTTTTTTGCCCAGCCTCTTTCTTATTGTTGAATCATGAACAATGACCTTAATTGAGGCAAGTGAGGCCTGCAGTCTTTAGATGTTGTTCTGGGTTCTTTTATGACCTCTTGGATGAGTCGTCGTTGTGCTCTTGGAGTAATTTTGGTTGGGGGCAACTCCTGGGAAGGTTCACCATTGTGCCAAGTTTTCTCAATTTGTGGATAATGGCTCTGACCGTGGTTCGCTGGAGTCCCAAAGCCTTAGAAATGGCTTTATAATCCTTTCCAGACTGATACATGTCAACTGTTTTGATTCTCATCTGTTCTTGAATTTCTTTAGATCGCGGCATGATGTGTTGCTCTTTAAGCATGCTTCACTTTGTCAGACAGGTTCCACTTAAGTGATTCTTGATTCAACAGGTCTGGCAGTAATCAGGCCTGGATGTAGCTAATGAAATTTAACTCAGCTTTCTAAAATAATGTGGTTAATTGCAGTTCTTTCATGATTTAACAGGAGGGGGCAATTAATTTTTCACGTAGGGCCACGTAGGTTTGGACAGCTTTTTTCCCTTAATAAAAGAAATCATCATTTAAAAACTGCATTTTGTATTTACTTGCATTATCTTTGTGTAATATTAAAATTTGTTTGATGATCTGAATCTTTTAAGTGTGACAAATATGCAAAAAATTTAAAAAACAGGCACAAACCTTTTCACACCACTGTATATACACACACACACACACTAAAATTAAATTAGACTTTGGAAGTGTACTCCATTTGATAGCATTGATGGCTGTGCTGTCCATTGGCTGCGCTGTTTCCCTCCAGAAGTTGCCCAGCTAATAGGGAATATTCTTAGAATGTTCTGGCAAGGTTCTCCAGTGATGTTGATAGAACATTCATTCAAAGTTGTTTGGTCTTTAATAATGTTCTCAAAATGTCAGCACAAAAACATGACTTATACTTGAGTTCTGAGAATTCATCTCAAATGTGTTGGAGAACATTCAAGTAACATTCCCATATGTTTGCACAATAATAAAACCAAATGTTCCCATCGATGTTGCCTTTAACGTTCACATAAATGAGAAAAAAAAAATGTTACCATTAAAAAAACTAGATGTTTTCAGAGAACTTTCCGGATTTTTTTTTTTTGATCATAACGTCTTAACAATAGCAAAACATTCTTGGAACATATTTTTGTTGCTGGGTATGAGTGATAAAATGTCTTTGTATTTGTTTAAACTAGTCGTTCAAATCTCATAAACGCCTCACACCAGCACTCGTCAGCATAGCCGACTATTTCTATTTTTGTTGCATCTCTAGTAGTTGTGTTGTTTCTTAAGGTTTTGATTGTTTAATTACTCTACTAAACAAAGTTTAGTTTGTTAGTCTAGTTAGTTGAGTTTAGTTTATCCCAACCCTGATCCTGCAGTCACTGCTTTTTCCTACGGCTGTAGTTTATGAACTCCTGCACATCAAAGCCCGCGATCTGAAAAGCATGTAGGACCGGATCCTTTTTCCCATGTGAAGCAAACCTTGTGTTCCGGCACATCAAGCATATGAGAGCCCAAAGGCTCGGAGTCGTTCCACCTTGGCAAACACATGCACACTTGATTGCTGTCTACTGGGACAACTCTGCCAGAACAATACAAGAGCATTTCTGCCCTGTCAAACCTGACATACTCCCTCTTGCTCCAGGCAAAGTTGACAGTACAGCCCATAACCATGAGTTAAAGCTGATCAGACATGTTTGACTGGGCTTTGGGTGTGTGTGTGCAAGTGTGTAACCAGCCTTTATCAAACTGAACTCTACTCTGTTCTTACTCTAGCACGTGATGGATCATAAACGTTCTGAATTTTCATTGGGAGTGGTTGTGACAAAGCGACAGGCAGGTGGAACGGTGCAAAGGTAATGCTTGCGGTGAAGCACGGCATTCCAGGAATGTCAGATATGGGAATTGTTGATGGGAAGTCACAGAGAGCTCGGTTGCGAACAGCATTCCGTGAATTCAGTGGTGTCCTAGCAACAGTTTTACTGTAGTGGGATTCACTGAATTAACAGTGACAGCAAGGAAAAGATTCTTCTCTAGTCTCTTGGGTGATGCGTAGACGAATATCATGGAAAACGGATGCTTTCTGCAAACCGATAATGCTGCGCTGGAGAAATCCTGCCGTTTGCTGAATAACTTCCTCATGCTGTTTTGGCTTTGTTTGTTGCGTAAACAGAGTTTAATGTTTGTCTATAGTTGTTTGTATATTGTAATGACACCTCTTCAGGCAAACCAAAACGTAAATTTATCCTTATTCTAACTCTAGTAATTCAGAGTAGCTTTAAGTTTGGACCGATTTTAACCAGTCTCATATAACAGAATGTGAAAAGAAATGTACAATGACGCTTGCAGTTGCAATGGCATTGGGTCGAGACCATGGCTTAGTGGTTAGCATATGCGCCCTGCTTGCAACATTCAACCTCATTTTCTGTCATCTTCTTGATACTGTTTTGTGAATTTAAAAATTGGCAAAAGATTAAAAACAAATATTGTCATCAAGCCCTGTATTTATTATGAACATTTTAGAAGTATATTGTAGCTATACTTCTGTACGCTACAATCAAAAATTTGGGATCGATAACCATCTATGATCACCGGCTGTATTTGATAAAATTCCCAATGAAAACACGAACCTCTTCCATCTTTTTTTGACCCTCTTACTCTAGCACTCTCTGTTCTAATTCTATTTGATCTATTTCTTTTCTTTTTTATTTAAAAAAACACTTGACCCTCTAACACTTGCACTCTATTCTTTTTCTATTCTTTCTACTTGTTTTCTTTTTATTTATTATAAAAAATTACCCTCTAACACTAGCATTTTCTATTCTTTTTCTATTCTTTTGACTTGACTTGGTTTTGATTGCTTCTATTGTCCTAATTTATAAGTCGCTTTGGATAAAAATATAAATGTTTTATATTTTAATTTTCAGAAATCAATCTAATATCTAATATCTAAAAAGTGTTAATTTCTTTCAATCAATGAATCAGTCAATCAAATAAATAATACAAATAGAGATAATTACAATAAGTTTTATTTATGTAATTTTAAATGTTATTTTCAATTCTTGTTTAAAAACACTGATTTAGCAAAGTTTGCAAATGAGACTTATTTAAAATGTTGGTCATAGCCTACTTTACTTTGGGGACCAATTCTCCCTATTAACTATTAACTACAAATTTGCCTCAAATTATTTAGTTAAGGTATTTGTTAAGTTTAGGTGTGGAATTGGTCATGCAGAATATGATATGCTAGTAATATAAACACCGATATGCTAGTAATATAATATGCATGCTAATAAGCAACTAGTTAATAATAAGAAAATTGGGTCGCTTAAACCGATTAGTGTTACAAATTTTGGCAGCTTAATGAATTTAGGAAATGTATGTCTTTTTTCACAATCCATCCTGTGCATTGAGTTCACATATGGCCAATGAATTTCAAAGATCCTTTTTGACTCATTTCCGCTTGAAAACCCTGTGGCATTTTCAATCCAGGGATGGTTCCTCTAATCACATTAAACACACAATAAGATTTGTTAACGGCACAATGAGATGAATCGCCTTGGTGAAGCCAGATGCCTTGATAGGTCATGTGTATGGTCACCATGGTAACACAGGGTCATTGGAAAAGTGGGCCAATCATCCTTCTGTTCTCCTAGTGGCTGCTATGTGGCGAGATGCCTGTCTCTAGGACACATAAGAGTCTCATCCATGCATCATAAACAAATCCCTAGATGCAGTAAAGGTTCAGGTATAATAATGCAAAATGTATCCAAGATTGTGCAAATAAGGGCCGTCTTTAGGATGTGCTAACATTTCATAATTGAGCTTATTCAAACTTGCACATTTTATGTTCCTAATGAGCCTCCAGGGAAGAAAACTGCAGACTAAGTGCTATTCAACAGCAGTTTATAGCTATTATATTCTAAAAAAAAATATGCTTTTTTTCTTTCAGCACGTTGTGTTCATGCGTCCTTTTCTGCAGTATGGGAAAATATCATGAATGCAATCGTTTCTTTTCTCAGTTTGTTTGCTCTCTGCATGTGGTAGGCTACTGCCTCAGCCTGCATTGCGTTATTCCAGTGGAGGTTTTGTTTTGATGCCTATTTAATCAGACCCATGTTCTGTGTGTTAACATTAGATGTCTTGCAGATGCACGCTTGTTTTTCATTATCCCTATCTCTATCAACTGAATCTAGATGCAGGGTCTGGACTAAGACAGACCTCATTAGTGTTAAATAAGGGTTTGTATTTGTAGCCGTCAGACTAGGCAGGACATAATTGGAACTAACTATATTTTATCTGCTTGTAGAACTGGCAGTTCAGGAATAAGTATGCGTATACATGAGTAAACATGGTATACAAGCAAACATTCATATTTTTTTATCAAATTGCTATATATTTTTAAGTACATTTTTATTATGTTGTGGAAGAATCCAAAACTTATCATGGTTTTGAATGCCTTAAACATTTGCTGACTCCAGCTTGCAGACAGACACCAGAAGGCCGTCACTCATTATCATAACCCCCATAGGACAACATGTTGTTTGGAGCCTTTTGCTTTGATAAGGTTTGTTACTTGTTATAAATCCCATTTCCATTTTGAGGTGAATTTCACTAGATCCCCTTGGCAATGATTCATTTGAACAGCTCAAAAGCACACACTACAATGATTTGACTCTTATTGGTTGTCTAGTCACATGGATACTTCTCCTTTTAGTGTCAATGTTGCATTATAAATGACAAGTAGTCTGTTAGTGCAAGTCTGTAGCGGTGGGAAAAGAAGAAAAAGGCTATTGAGAGCAGATGAATCCTCAAGATGTGTGAGGGGTGGGAAGGTACAGGCTGGTAGAGAAGGGACTTGGTTATAAGATATGATATGGGTCTGTGTTGGGCTGTGAGGGGAGCGATGGGATCACTGTGCTGGGCTGTGAGAGCTGACATGGGATTACTGTGTTGGGCTAAGAGGGGAGAGTCTAGTTTACGGGGCTGGGCTGTGAGTGAAGGGCCTAGATCTCTGGACTAGGAAGGAGGGATGGGATCACTGTTAGTGGTGAGTCTAGATCACTGTGCTGGGCTGTGAGGGGAGGGTCTAGATCACTGAACTGGGAGAGATGGGATCACTGTTAGTGGTGAATCTAGATCACTGTGCTGAGCTGTGAGGGGCGGGTCTAGATCACTGGACTAGGAGGGAGGGATGGGATCACTGTTAGTGGTGAGTCTAGATCACTGTGCTGGGCTGTGCTGGGGCGGGTCTAGATCACTGGCTAGGAGGGAAGGGATGGGATCACGGTTAGTGGTGAGTCTTGGCGCTTTTTTCCACTGGTGGTACGACTCGGCTTCGGCAACAACGCTCAGTACGGTCGCACCTCGGTTCTATTGCCGACCCCTAAAAAAACGTTTTCATTCCGCGTCGCCCCATCAAGCTCTCGCTGGATCCGCTCCTCTGCTATCAACGAGAGGAACGTCTGTACTTCCTCAACAGGGGGAACAGCCACTTTTTGGTTGTTAAAAAAAGGTGCGCCCGTTCAAAACAGTTGCGTTTGATCCTTGGCTGGCTGTGCTGATTTAAATCTAGCGGTTCTTTTGTGTTTGTGTCGCAAGTTCATTGATGCAGGTAGTGATTATTCTCTCTGGCCAATCCGTGATCAGCAGAGTTTACACGTCACGTTTTGGTAACGGTACGGTTCGCTTGGAACCCCAACCGAGGTGGTACTAAAAAAAGTACCAGGTACCAGGTACTGTACCCAGTGGAAAACCCCCAAAAAGTGAACCGTACCGAGCCGTACCGTGCCATACCATGCAGTGGAAAAGCACCATAAGTCACTGTGCTGAGCTGTGACAGGAGGGTCTAGATCTATGGTCTAGGATAGAGGGATGAGATCACTGTTAGTGGTGAGCCTAGATCACTGTGCTGGGCTGTGACAGGAGGGTCTAGATCTCTGGACTAGGAGGGAGAGATGGGATCACTGTACTGGCTGTGAGGGGAGGGTCTAGATCGGTTGGTTGTGAGGGGTGAGATGTGATCACTGTTGGGCTGTGAGGGTTAGGTCTAGATCTCTGGACTGGGAGGGAGGGATTGGATCACTGTGCTGGGCTGTGACAGGAGGGTCTAGATTGTTGGACTAGGAGGGATGAATGAGATCACTGTGTTGGGCTGTGGGGGGTGCGTCTAGATCACTGGGCATTGAGGGAGGGATTTGATCACTGTGCTGAGCTGTGAGGGGAGGGTCTAGATTTCTGGACTGGAAGGGAGAGATTGGATCACTGTGCTGGGCTGTGAGAGGAGGGTCTAGATTTCTGGACTGGAAGGGAGGGATTGGATCACTGTGCTGGGCTGTGAGGAGCCAGATCACTAGGCTGTAAGGGGAGGGTCTGGATCACTGTATTGAGCATGTTCATTTTTTCAAATGTGTCTGTATGTCCTGCTGATGGCAGCACTTTCTTTTGTGCACTGCTGTTTCTCTGTGCCTCCTCTCGTCGACAGGCTTAACTTTGGAAAGAGAGAGTGCATCAGTGCATGAGAGAGAGAGCTCACTTTCACTTGTCCTTGTGGACTACTGCATTCATCATGGAGAAATTGGTACCATTTCTACCTAACATACACACATACAAACTGAGGAACATTTAACCCATATTTGAATGTATCTGAATAAGTTTTCCCTGTATTACAGTAATAGAGCCTTTAAGTTCATTGCTCATGCATGACCTACCAATAACCAGACAAATACATAATAGGAGAGTCTAACAATGCAGCAATTTCTGCACTTCTTTTGTTTCGCTTCTGCAGTTACTTCAGGGTGAAGTGTGCAACTTTCCAGTGCTAAAATGCTTTCTCCTAACCAAGTTTAATGTTCAGAGACAATTTGAAGGAAAACATTAGAATGTAGACTTCTGTCATTGTCTGGTCTGGTGTGATTTTTGGGGCAGGACTAGCTGTTTGGCTAATAATGGGAATTTAGGCCAAATGACCACAAGTCTGCCCACTGTAGGTTGTAATGTGTCTTGGTAAAAAAAAACATTATATAGTATAATACATTCTACCATCTTTTCATTTTGCACCTGACACTGAGACTGATACCGATTGCTTTGATGCTGTTATCGGCAATCAGACGAGCACAAGCAGCACAAGAGCTTGAAAGAAAGCTGCAAGTGATGAAAGCTGGGGCAGGCACTCTGCCACGGTCTGTCTCTGTTAAACCTGTCACCAGCCTGTGATGTGCCCCTGGACATAGCCAAGTGCCAAATGCCCCACAATGGGTGCCATTTGGAGTCTTGACAGGCTACAGAGGACTGCTTAATCCTGTAAGAGGCTTGTCGCATTGTTTCGAGGGGAAGCTTCAGAGATGCTGCCCACCACTATCGTATTGTCTGTTTTATGTTTCTGCCCATGTCTGTTTGTCTGGTGTTTCTTAACCTTCATTGAGGGTCCTTTGTGAGGCCAAAACATTGCAAAATATTTTGTAACCGTGACCTTTTTGGTGTCAGTCAGTCAATAATAATAGTGTTTGGTGTCTGACGGGTCTTGCTTTTGTAATATCCATGTACATCAATGCCAGTTTTGGCATTTGGAAAACTGGTCAAATTAAAAAATGCTAATCTGTCTCTTTCTTTTTCCTTTTTGGCAGCTAATGGCACTGATGATAAAACGTATAAAGGAGAACGATCTCCTTGTGACCCCTCCCGTGTCCTCCACATCCGCAGAGTTCCCATCGAAGTGTCCGAGGCAGAGGTCATCTCACTAGGAGTCCCTTTCGGCAAAGTCACCAACCTGTTGATGCTTAAAGGGAAAAACCAAGTAGGTGCTCCATTAACCTGCAAACACATCTCTGCCCTTTCTTTCAGCTCTGTAAGCATTTTGCAGCATGACTATTGGAACCTCAGGCATTTAAGAAACACTGATGGGTTTGAAATTTGCCTTTTGAGATTCTCAAACCTCACCTTATATGCTTTCATGTGGGTTTAGCAGTGGAATTTCCGGATTAAACGGCATGAATAAGATCAGAGAAAACCAGCATACATATTCCCACTGTTAAAACTCTGTGTAGTTCATCACAGTGTAACTAACATGATTTAGGAAATGTAGGCCTAAATGTAGGTTTCCTCTGTGCGGACAATGGTGTGACAATACCATTGTTTCAGGCATTGTCTTGGACGTAAAAAATTAAAGGGGTCATATGTCTGCTAAAAGAACATATTTTGTTTATTTGGTGTATGAAAGTGTTTATGTGGTTAAGGTTAAAAAAACCATTATTTACCACATACTGTACATTATTGTTTCTCCTCTATGCCCCGCCTTTCTGAAACGTGTCGATTTTTACAAAGCTCATCGGTCTGAAAAAGCGAGGTGTGCTGTGATTGGCCAGCTATCCAATGCGTTGTGATTGGCCGAATACCTCAAGCGCGTGACGGAAACGTTACGCCCCTTACCATATTGTGAAGAGGCCCTGTCAGGCCGGAGTGATGATTCAAAAACATTAAAAACCCATTATAAACGAGTCATTCGTTGCATCCAGTGGGGACATATTTATGGATTATGATGACTTATACTGTCTTTTACGCGTTGCGTTGCATCGCGCTGCGAAAATATATAACCATGTCTGTATTTGTGATCGGAGATATGACAAACAACAAGCCCTACTCTACACTGCCCAAAAAACTCGCTTTAAATATATAAAATATAAAACTCTTTAAATATAAAAGATGTATTTACAGTCTTTGAGTCAGAACAGCCGGCATTGTAGTCTATTCTTCCAGGATCAGGAAACAGTCCTCCCTAAAATGCGCTGCACACATATGAATATTTGGTTGAAGTGTTTCTGAACCGTGTCGTAATACAACTTAAACCTACTATTTCTAGTCGTGTTCATTGTTGGAGGCCAAAACAAGTAATTCGCTTCACCGCGAACCACAACGTCACACACGCGTCCTAGAGCAGCGAGTCTGGGGGATAAAGTGAGGCAACGGCCAAGGCTATAGTGGAAGGCCTGCGGATATGACGAAGGAGCGTCCGGAGGTCTTGCGGCAACCACATGTGATGACCCGGGGCTGGACTCCGCTTCGTCCACTGTGAAAGCCGATCCGACGATCCACAGCGCGAAGTTGTAGTATTTCCTCAGCAACCAGCACAGATCAGCTCCAGGCATGACGAATCGGATATCGTCCTCTTTTGGAAGGCCAAAGAAAATATTTTCGCTTTTACAATGAAACACACAGCATCTCCACGACATGACGGCGGCGGCAACAACATACTACAGCGAGTATAAAAGTTACGCCTTCTTTCTTTGCTTTTTGGGTGGTGTTATGCAAATCTTCTCACATAGTGATGTAGACATGTGGGGGCGTGTTGGAACGAGCCGTTTTAGGTAGGCATGGACAAGTCTTAACTTTTATAAAAAAATCTCTTTGAATTTGAGACTTTAGTCAACTTTACAGATCTTCTTTATGCACAAAGAGCTTGTAACACGCCAAAGAGAAAGAAACAACTTTAAATATCGCTCATATGACCACCCCTTTAAGCTTATTATAGTGTCTGTCAAACTTAATCATATCCAAACTAAAAGTTTTTGTTTACATAATATATGTATGTATGCTGTTTTTATTTATTATGTATATATAAATACACTCAAATGCATGTATATATTTAAGAAAATGTGTTATGTTTATATTTAATATAATTATATATACTATAAATGATAAGAATATAATGTAGATACATGTTATATTATTAAATATATACTGTATGTGTGTTTATTTATATATAAATAATAAATATACATAGTACACATACATACAGTATATTATGTAACCAAAACTTTATTTTGGATGCGATTAATCAATCGTTTCACAGCACTATATATATAAGATTTATTTTAGGCAATTACGACGGAGATCTCAGTGAAATATAATAATATATTATTTAAATTATATACCGTATGTAAACATCATATGAATTTTTTTTTCATGATTTAAAATACAATTTTCTTTTACTTTTTATTTTTGAGGGTATAAAACTTTTCACTGAGAAAATTATTGGATGCATTAAAAAATGCATTAAAAAACAGAAAAGGATTTCTGGACAGGATGGTATTTGTCTTAAGTAGCACGGGTATATTTGTAGTAATAGCCAACAATACATTGTATGGGTCAAAATTATTGATTTTTCTTTTATGCCAAAAATCATTAGGATATTAAGTAAAGATCATGTTCCATGAAAATATTTTGTAAATCTCCTACCATAAATATATCAAAACTTAATTTTTAATAAGTTCGCTAAGAATTTTTCTCTTTATTTTTATTTTTTTGCTCCCTCAGATTCCTGATTTTCAAATAGCTGTATCTCGGCCAAATATTATCCTATCCTAACAAACCATCCATCATGGAAGTCTTATTTATTCAGCTTTCAGATCATTTATAAATTTAAATTTTCATAAATTGACCCTTATCACTGGTTTTGTGGTCCAGGGTCCTTGTGTTATAGTAATGATAGTGTAACTTTTTTGCATTACGGTATTGATATAATTTTTTTATGTGTATATACAGTATACATTGTTATTTTGTATTATAAGAATAATTAAATAACTAAGGTTAGTCTTAAAATAGGGATCATTCTCTTTATGCAAAATTTATTTTTTTTGCCCCTTTGGACTGAACTGAATTATGACCCTGACATTTCTTTTTTTTCATGAGACGGACCTATAAAAAACCCACTATACTAAGAAACACCATCATCAAAGAATCATTTTGTCTGTATTTTTCCTTTATAAGGGATGGTGAGGACAAGGGTCCAGATCTGTTTTCGCTTCATTAGTGATGGCCAGTGATACTGAAACTGAAGTGTGCATCCTTTCAAACACATCAAGGTCCATCTAATAACAGACGCCCTGCAAAAACATAGCAGTCTCCCGCTTCCACTCGAGCGTCTTTTCATATTCAAATGGAAACTGGCATATTTAGACAAGAAAAGACAGGCAGACAGATTTCTAATGCCCGTTTTGCATAATATGTTGTTTGCTGCTTGATTTGATTGAGGCTTCAAAAGATTCTGTTTATTGTCAGATTCTGCATCTATAAATCTTTCACACCTTGCTTGATGAGGTCAGAATAATTATTAGAGGTGCCTGTTAAGACAAGTATCACTACTGTATTGCCCATGCTTAGGGTTAGTGATTTGAACAATACTTTAACTCGAAGTATTAAAAATTGTCCTGCCACAGACACGATTAAGCTTGTTCTATTGTCCATCCATAAGTGCAGAGCAGCACTTATTATTCTTTATCTCCATTTCTTTTAGCCCACTAATATTTATTTCATTTGCATTAAAACAGACTAAGAAAAAGTTGGATTAACTGACACCACATATGTGCAATTATCTGAATGTTGTTGTTATCAGGGTTGAGCACTTACAGCATGTCTCTCTTTGCACTACAGGCTTTTATAGAAATGGCTTCTGAAGAAGCAGCAATCACTATGGTCAACTACTACACCACAGCCACACCCCATGTCCGCAACCAGCCCGTCTACATCCAGTATTCCAACCACCGTGAGCTCAAGACTGATAATCTGCCCAATCAAGGGGTGAGAATTACTGTCACTCCAAACACTTTTAAACACCTCTTTCACTGGCATAGTAGGGTTAATGACAGATAACGTTATCCAAGATTATATAAAAACATACTTTAAAAATAATTTTGTTTAAATTTAAGTTGCTGTCACGTTTATTGAGGCTTGGCCAAATTTCATGGCCGAAATTCAGTCATTTCAGTAGGAATCTGCATGATCGGGATTTTTGTGCGAGGATGAAAAAACATGCAGATTTTGCCCGGTGTTGTTTTGAAAGTGATTCTATTATGGCTACAGTACTTGAACAGAAAATTTCGAACCCCACCGGTAGGGATATATACTTGTTTTGTATTCATATTTCATATGTTAGAGTTATATATCTAGTAGTATATAGTATATATCTATATATATATAGAATATATAGATAATATATATATATATATATATATCAATATTTAAACACATGTACATTACGATGTATATTGTACAGACACACCATCACCAAAGTGTTAATGGTGGTGTAACGTCCATCAGAGAAAAAAACACAGGGCATATAAAGTTCTTGGTTATATAATATGAATGACCACACCTTTAGGAATGGTGCTTTTTGTAAATCACAGGTTGGTTACATTTAGTTTTATATATATATTCTCATATAGTTAGGATATAATATATGATATACACGTGTTTCATCGGTGTTTGATATATTGACTATTCATAAGTGGAAAGTAAAGGATTCCTTACACCTTCAAAACATGCAATTGTACTGTACATGAGCAATGAATTGTACTTTTAAAGGTACGTTTTTTTCTAGCTATCTAGCTGCGACAGCCGGAAACAACCTTGCTATGTCATAAAGTGGCAAAGAAAAATAAACTTTCTGACTTTGTTTATAGGTGGAAATGCCCCCCCCCCCTATGTTCCTGACAGGTTCTAACATTAAACCTATACATAACCCTAACATTATTTAGCTTGTTTTCTTTTTATGAACTGGTGCAAATGGTATCTCTGCATATTTAGTGCCTCCTTTATTCTTTTGCTTTACCCAGAGCTATTAGTTTTTACAGTATGTAAAATGACTCATTACAGAGTAATTTGCTGATAGTGCATTTTAGTGCCTTGGGAATCTGGCATACCCACTAGTGCAGTAGTAAGATTGAGGTGTATTTGCGTGTATTCAGCATGAGTGTAAAGTTTTAGAAGAGTTTAGAGAATGTTAACCCTGTATGTCTCATTTGTAGAGGGCTCAGGCTGCTCTGCAAGCTGTCAATGCTGTGCATTCTGGGAATATGGGTCTCTCTGGGACTGCGACAGGCAGTGACGGTGGAATGATGCCTGGACAAAGTCCTGTGCTTCGTATCATCGTAGAGAATCTCTACTACCCAGTGTCTCTAGAAGTGCTACACCAGGTAAAACTACACTATACAGAAATGTTATGATTCTTCCATATAACGCTTGTCATTGATCTCAAATAGGTCTGGAAATTGCCTGATTCCTGATTCAATTCTGATTCAAATGCCTTTGATTCAATTTTTACGTGATACCAACTTTCATTTTGGTATTTGGGAATATTTTTATTACAATATCAGCATGCTTTTTCAATTACCTTTGCACTTGATCGGTATATCAAGTAATATAATGACACGCAGAGAAAAAAAGCCAGTCCTTTTTTGCTTTCCGCAATATATCAAGCAGGATATTTCCGTTGTAGTCTCAAATACTTGTTACCTTATTTGTTTGCTTGCACTGTTTTCACTGTTTACTAGGGCTGTGCGATATTGAAGAAAAAATGCGATATTCGATATGCGATAAGATATTGCATTATCGATATGTGATAGATAATGCGTAAAGTGCACCACGCTCAGATGAAACGTTTTCTCGCTGTTGCCGAGGCAGTTCTGTGAAACTTCTCGAACTACGTGTCATAATATAATAGGGTTTATTGTATGATGTATGTTGTACCAGAGTTCCGTAAAACACAGACAATCCTTGTGTTGCGCACACTAAGTGGGGATATAAAGATCCATTCTGGTTATGATTATAATAAGAAAGCAACCCCGACAAAACTTCTGAAGTGAGGTAGTGTGTTTACTCAACCTTACACAACAATGTCATTTAACAGTAGTGTCAATCATTTTAACATGAGGTTTATGAAATGAATGTAAAAAGGAAAATAATAATAAAAACTGCGTAGTGTGTACTCTTGAATTAACTATGCCAACTGATTCTTATTAACTAAACCAAAAGTTAACTTAGAGAAAAAGCAGTGAGTGATTTGTCTCTTGTCTTTTGTTCATGGTCCCCAAATATTGCAAGCAGCTGTAGCGATACGCATATTTGCGACATTTAACATGTGCGATCTATTTCGCTAATTTATAAATATGCACAGCCTTACTGTTTACCTGAACACTTCCTGCTTATCACATTAGTGATTTGTAAAATACCTTTAAAAAGGTCAAATGGCACAAAAGCTTGCGTTCAGAGGTTTAAAGTTAGCCCAGCTTCGTGGGGAACGCACAAAGTGTCTGGAAACCAGCATCTTTAAACCAGCCTGAGGTTGTTACTGGCTCTCAGCGGATTAAAAGGCTGGTTTCCAATGGAGGACTGGTCAAGTTAGTGGTTTTATTGGGATTCTGGCATTATCCGTTGGTGACAATCTAAACAGCTCAAAACCATACTCTGGTCAGGTGGGTGAACAAGCTACATCTCTTAAAAATAAAGGTGCTTCGAAAGGTTCTTCAAGCGATGCCATAAAATAACAATTTTTGGTTCCACAAAGAACCATTCAAACAAAGGTTATTTAAAGAACCATCTCTCTCTTACCTTTTTATAATCCGAAGAACCTTCTTTCACCACAAAGAACCAATTGTGAAACAGAAAGGTTTAAAGGTTTCTTAGGAACCCTTGAGACAAACAGTCTTCTCTGGCATCATGAAGCACCGTTTTTGACGAGTGAGACTAGGGATATTTTTGAGAAGAGCAAACCACCTTGGGCTGGTTTAAACTAGACGCTCTTACATGTCTGTTTTTAATGTTCTTGTCTTCTCCTTAATTTAGATCTTCTCAAAATTTGGAACGGTCCTGAAGATCATTACCTTCACCAAGAACAACCAGTTCCAGGCCTTGCTACAATATGCAGATCCAATGAACGCACATCACGCCAAAATGGTCAGTACTGAAATATAACCCACAAAATGCTCTTGTTATCTCATTGGTGGGATGAATTGGTTTGGCAACTAGCTTTAGTACACGCTAGTTTATTTCCTCAGGCTGTCTGTGGAGACAGATGGTTTGATCTGTGGTCAGCTCTGCTTCCTAATCGCTCGGCCGTGCCGTATAATCAAAGCTTCACCATCAATCACAAGGCTGCTCACACCTGTCCTCCATCACCTCATTTTTGGTGCTCTCTGGTATTTTTTGGTGCAGAGCTGAAAATTTGTCAAGCAACAGGAAGACGGCAAGAAAACCAGCTCCCAGTAGACCGCACAAATCAAACCGCCCCTGTAATTAATATGTCACCGTTGAGGTTATCTAATGAATGCCAATGCAGCTCACCAGGGGAAAAAGAGCTAGCAAGTAATTACTCCTCTGGTCTGAGGGTGTTATCTATTGTGCGGCTGCCATGTTGCATTGCCTCCTTGCACAAAGAGAGCATTTGTTAGTGTAACAGGAGGGGTGGGGACAGGGGTCTTTTTTGAAAGGGGCGATGAAGCCCCCCTTCCTCATTTAAAATTGCTGCAAAAAAGGAACTGTTGTTCACAAATGCACCTTACTTTCTCAGCATCTTTGGCTGGAAAAGCGCACGTGATTATCAACTGCAGAAATGTAACACTAAGTACATTTTTACATTATATGAAAATTACATACAGTAGCGTTCAAAAGTTTAATTACTGGATAGTTTTATACAGCAAAGATGCATTACATTAATCAAAATGAACAGTAAAGACATGTTACAAACGTTCAAAAATGTTCAAATTAAATGATGTTGCATCAACAGTGCTGGAGGAGTAAGATTTGATGTAATTCTGATTACATATCAGGTTCCAAAACTTAAGTATTGGTAATTAGGTTTTTAAGATTACATTTTAAAAATTTGTAATCAGACTACTACATGATTACATATTATTCACATGGTCACATTACATTGAGGTAAACTGGTCTAATATTTCAAGTGTTTTATTTTGATTGTTGTAATTTAAAAAAAGAGATTGTTTTTAATTTAACATTTGTATAATTTAATTATTAGCTTTTAATTAAACTCACAAACCCCCTGCAGTTCATTTACAAACCCCAGTTTGGGAAACCTTGACATAATATAATGTGTAATGCACTTCATGATGTTAATAACAGCAAATGGAATATATTTTCCTTCTTTTTGTATTTATATGTCAATATGATACAAGATTATCCTTTTTAAATCAATGTGAAAAATGTAATCTAAAAAGTAATCTAAAAGTAATCTGATTACACTACCTACAATGTGTAATGCATTGTACTAACTAAAATTTTTGTCATGTCTGTAGTTTGAATCAGTAAGAACTACACATTTGTAAGTAAATTGACCCAAAAAGTGGTGCATCAACAAAAGGGTATACAGTTTCTAGAAAAATATGAAGCAGACAACTGTTTCAGAATTGTATCAGAAGTGTCGGTTGAGCAGAAAATCAGCATATTATAATGACTTATGAAGGACGATGTGACACCAAAGACTGGAGTAATGTTGCTGAAAATTCAGCTTTACATCACAGCAATAAATTACATGTTACAATATATTTACATAGAAAACAGCTGTTTTAAATTGTAAAAAAAATATATATATCTATATGGTCTAGATACTGTATTTTTGACTCAAAACAAAAGAGCTTTGTGAGCTTAAGGGGTTATGGTAAAAACTTAACCAGCGACTTCAAACTTTGTGGAGTGTAGTCTATTAATTTCTGCTATAATTGGTAGGGTGTTGAAGCAGCAGTGGTAAGGTGTTCTGAGTGTTTTCCAGCATGTTGCTTTGCAGTTTCTAAGGCGGTTGGAGTGGGATGGTTGCTTATTAGCCCAAAAGAGCCCACCCTCGAGTCCTTATAATCTAAAGTGTAGATTTGGCATCAAATATAAGACAATGAGATCATTTTATCATCCAACAATCAGAATTTGTTCATCTGGTTGCTTAAAGCCAACAGCACAGACTTCTGCAGAACAGCTCTTTATTCTTCCCTGTCGTTGCTCAGGCCACTGTCAGGATTAGATGTGATTTGCATTTGTCATCAGGGTTTAGTTAAATGAACTGGCTCCATGGGAGAAGTTATTTCACATCGCCTCCGCCCTGCCAAACCTGCTTCAGGCCTACACAGACAATTCAATAATGAAAATGTCGCACTGGATTAAGAGGCAAAATCTGTCATGTTGAGTGGAGATCTTGTATTCTTATCCAAGGTTCATATATCCAAAATGGCCATAACGAGATGGAGATTATTGGTAAACTGACCAGAGAAAGCCATTTTTGTCACTGTAATGGCTGATACTCAGTGCCAATACAGGGAAAGATTACTTTTTAAATGAAAATGATCTCTTTTCTTGCAAATATATTTTGAGGTTGAGTTTATATTGATTCGTTTTCACTGCACATGTTGCTTTTCATTCCATTTGGTTTTGCACATTGACCTCCCTGTTTCTCAGGAACCAATAAAAGGGCTCAGTGGAGATACAAACCTTGTGACTGCGGCTTCCTCTAGATCTGTTTTTGGAGTTTGGCTGTCGCTTGCTTTAAGATATTGATTAACAGATAGAAAAACTGAGAGGAGATGTTCAGGCTCCATTAATCCCTGATGTAATGAAGTAGAGCAGGTGTAATCAACGAGAATGTGCCGGAACAGTCCAATGTCCTGGGATCAGAAAGACAAACACGCTTCGGCTGTCTGCGTGACTGCATAGATGACATGCAATGCTGGGTGAATCGAATGAGAAAATACAAATATTTTCATTATAGACTGTATCAGTACATGTGAATTCTAGAGGAAAAATGTGCAAAACATTTAATTGTTCTAAAATAGGCTTGTTTGTATTTAAGCAAACTGTAATTTCTTTGTGAGAGAATTGCATTATAATGTTTTATGTCTGTGTCAGGCTTTGGATGGGCAGAACATCTACAACGGCTGCTGCACTCTGCGTGTTGAATTCTCCAAGCTGACCAGTCTGAATGTGAAATACAACAACGACAAGAGCAGGGACTTCACACGTCTAGACCTACCCTCAGGGGACGGGCAGCCCACGCTGGACCCCAGCATGCAGACCGCTTTTGGTAAGACATATACACATACATACAGGACATATCTGGCGAGTGTTTATATAGGGGACCCTGTCTCCTATTGATGATTTGAAACGCATATATATATATATATTGTTCTAGTTTTAAAGAATAGATTTAATCAGCTTTAGATTTTTTTATTTTTATGTATTTTAAATGACTTGGTAATAATTGAAAGAAATTCCGATGAATTTAGTATAATAAGAACATTTATGAGTTAAAATCAGGACAATTCTACATTAAGTTTTTTCATCATATGTTGCCGTTCTATTTTTAATGATTATATTTAATAAAATAATAATAGCAATAGACACTTTCCTCAAAACTGCTGTCATGACCACTCAACGTTTTCTCCAAAATCTGAAATATATTATTACCATCACACATCATTACCGTCACACACAATAGCAAAAATTCACAGCATCCCACATAATACCAAAATTCACTTGCTCAAGGCCACATGATCAGATTCAGGACATGTGATAAATATTTTGACACATGAAATATGGTGTGAAGATATTTGAATTTAATATTTAAAATAATTAAAAAATACTTTCAATACCAAATGTCTGTTTATCAAATGTTGCACTAATTGGAGAATCTTCTCCAAGGAAGTTTTGTGGTTTCAGCATGTGTGTTGAAGCTGGTAGCGTATTAGATAAAAGAGACAACTTGTACCAGATACACACCACACACACACACACACACACACACACACACACCACAACCTGCTTTAGTCTGTGCTTTTCCTTTAGCGCTGAGAAAGTTCTTGTCCAAAGTTAAAGGATGTCAGATTTAGGATGCTGCTTAAATGTCAATTTGGATCTTTGGCATGAAAACATTTTGCACGTTCAAGTTTACTTGAAAAATTTCCAGTTTGATTATAGATTTGTCACCAGATCATCTCAGGTTTATTCTGGGTTAAAAACATCATAAAGGAACAGTTCACCCAAAATGAAAATTTCCTGAAAATGTACTCATTCTCAGGCCATCCAAGATGTAGATTTTTTCTTCATTCAGATTTGGAGAAATGTAGCATTCCATCACTTGCTCACCAAAAGATCCTCTGCAGTGAATGGGTGCCATCAGAATGAGAGTCCAAACAGCTGATAAAAACATCAAGATAATCCACAAGTAATTCACACCACTCCAGTCCATCAATTAATGTCTTGTGAAGTGAAAATCCACCATTAAGACATTTTTTTTTACTTCAAGCTATTGTTTCTGGCTAAAATACGAGTCCTTTATCCACAATACTGGTTTCTCTAGTGAAAATATGTCTTATCTGAATCAGGAGAGAAATATGCCCAGATGAAGCACTGTTTATAAGTGAAAATTGTCCAAAACAGTTCTGAACAAATATGCAGATGGATTTTGATGTGGGTGACAACAGATGATGGACTTTTTCACTGGAGGAAGCTTTATTATGCATTATTGGTATTTTAGCCAGAAGTGACAGTTTTATGTTAAAACGCTTTAATGTAGAGAGTAAAACATGTCATACCTGTCAACACCCTACCTCTGTTCCCACTACTGAACTTCTCTCATTATGCCATGCTCATAGCTTCTCTAATTTTGACTCTATTGTCCCCACAGAGGTTGATGAGATAATCAGGCTGTCTAATTCCTCTACTAGTCTTCTTGATCCTGCACCTACCTCTTTACTGAAGAACTGCTTGCCTGCTTTTTCACTACCCATCACTCATTTTATTAATATGTCAATGTCATCTAGAACTGTACCATCAAAGCTTAAGACTGCTGCTGTCACTCCAGTTCCTAAAATGCATGGTCTCGAGCCTTCTTCCCTAAGTAGCTATAGGCCTATTTTGAACTTATCTTTCCTCTCTAAGATATTATAAAAAGTTGTTTCCTCCTAGTTACAGGCCTTCTTAACAGCACACAACCCCTATGAGCCCTTCCAGTCTGACTTTCGTCCATTACACAGTACTGAAACAGCCCTGGTTAAGGTTCTTAACGATCTTCTCTTAGCTTCTGATTCTGTGTACCTCAAGGTTCTGCTTTGGGCCCTCTCCTCTTTACCATTTATATGCTACCATTTGGACAAATAATTAAACGCTATGGGTTTAACTTCCACTGTTATGCAGATGACATTCAAATTTACTTTAGCGCACCTTCCACCTCAGTGTTTCCTCCGCCTGCATTAACTAATTGCATCAAGGAACTCAAGTTTTGGCAGGAGGCAAATTACCTTCAATTTAACTCTGATAAAACCCAACAAAAACTGAGGTAGTTCTGATTGGCTCTAAAGCTGTAGTATCTCTCTGGTCAACTGATGGATCTGGATGGTGATCTGATTATGCCCTCCATTAAAGTTCGCAATCTTGGTGTTCTCATTGATTCCACTCTTTAATTCAATGATCACATTGGTAAAGTAGTAAAGACAGCTTTTTTCCACCTGCGTAATATCTCGCGTATTCGATCCTCTCATTGACAGCAGGATGCTGAAACTGTTATACATGCCTTCGTCACATCTCAACTAGATTACTGGCCATAATTCACTTCTTTATGGCCTGTCAGCTAATAATATCAAATGACTACAATATGTTAAAAACTCTGCAGCACACTTGATTACCCACACAAGAAAGAGCGATCACATTACCCCAATCCTCTATCACCGTCATGGATTCCTGGTTTCTTGCAACATAAACTAACAAGCTACTTAATTCTCTTCTCACTTATAAAGCTCTCCATAACCTTGGTCCTACATATTTATCTGAGTTCTTGCCCGCTCGTTACGATCTTCTAGTGAGGGATTGTTAGTCACCCCTAAGTTTCGTCTGGTGACTTTGGGATCTAGAGCTTTCAGTGTTGTGGCTCCCAGATTGTGGAATGCTCTTCCCCAAAACATCTGTCAAGCATCCTCCCTTCTCTCCTTCAAAAACCTCTTAAAAACACATTTTTTCTCTGAGTATTACTCTTCAGCTCTCCGTCTGTAATTTGTACCCTGTTATGGATGTTTATCTACATTCTCATGTATCTCTAATCTAATGCTATGCACTCTTGCTATGTGTTCTGTCTTCTGGTTTTGATATTTATCTGTTTCTGTTTCTTAAACCTGACTTGTAAAGTGACCTTGGGTTTTGGAAAGGCGCTATATAAATAAAAAATATTATTATAATTATTATTGGTTTAATATGAGATTTGTTCTTCCAAACCCCATCAAGACATATGATGGACTGGAGTGGTGTAGATTATTGTGATGTTTTTATCAGCAGTTTGGACTCTCATTCTGACGGCACCCATGCACTGCAGAGGATCCATTGCTGAGCATGTGATGACCCTAGACTTTGTTGATTTCTAACGTGGAATATTACATTCATTTTTTGTTGCCGTTGACACTGACATTTAGTTTTTTTAATCAAACCTGTCCGTTTATCTAATAAACTTCATTTCCATTAGAAATAGCAGTGTAACACAGATATTTTCCTCACTTCCTCTTTACCTGGGCGATCCACGTGTGTTTTATTATAATGCAATCGGTTGGTTGCATGCACACTATCAAAGGGCATGTCTTATCGCACATGCACACATAGTTCTGTGGACTAGAGCGTTTGCAGGGTAGATTTATTGTGTGTGTGATTGTCAGAGGGGGCGGCAGATAACTGTGGCTGCCCGTCCACGCATCTTGTTGTCTCAGGCTCGGTAAATCACTCGCGCTGTTTAGAGCGAGAGGCGGTGTGGATACTGATAAGGCCGGTGTGTATTCTTGTGTGTGTGTCTGTAAATCAGAGCTGATGAATTGTTTCTGGGTGCAGGCAGGAATCTCAGGGGCGCTCGATGACGTCTCCAGACGCATGATAAAGCAATAAAAGGTGTTCAAATGGCAGCTTTTATTAGACCACTGCCATTTTGTCAGTCTTCTTCCGCAACACCCCTCATGAAAATGTTTTATTGTTGTCGGTAGGACTGTTTTGAAATGTACGTACACTGCTTGTTCTGAGTTCTGTGGTGGTTTACATCTCAATAGGCTGAATAAATCAATTTTAAACATTGGTTGTCACACTTAAGCTGGTCCCTTCTGGGAATTCGAGATATTACATGGGCAAATTGTGGATTACATGAACGTGCATGTCTCAGCAAGCCATAGTCATCTTAAAATTATAGGATGATAATAAAACTGTGATGATATAGGGAGTACAGGAGAAATGTATGTGCGCCTCTTTTATAGATTGTGCTGTTATACTGTTAATATAATTTATTTAAGGCTCTCACAGGGTTAGTGATTTTATATTTTCTTTTATAAAGCAAATTTATTGAGTGGGTCAATGACAATTCTGCAGAAAAAGGAAAGAAAATGAAAAAATGTTTAAATCTAGTTTAAAACACATGTGCCAAGAGTTAATTAATGTATTTGTGTTCATTTTGGTTTTGAACTAATTTTCTACCCATAAAAAATAAAAAGTTAAAATTTCATGACTCAATGCAAAGTAATAATGTATTGCTCTTGCATCTTGAATAAATTGTTATTATTGTCACTATTATTATTATTTGGGTAAAAATGTATTCATTCATAAATATTATTACATTTTTGTGAGTTGCATCACATGACAAAATGCATTAACAAACTAGCCATCTCATAAACGGCCAAAAAATATCTGAAATTTTATTTTATTTGTTAATATTTGTTTTGCTTTTCATAGCAGGGAACCCATTGATAACAATGAACAATATATTTACAATATTATATATGTCAGAAATAGTGCTGTCAAGCGATTAATCGTGATTAATCGCTTCCAAAATAAACGTTTTTGTTTACATTATATATGTACGTGTACTGTGTATATTTTTATTATGTATATGTAAATACACACACATACAGTATATATATTGAAAATATTTACATGTTTATACATTTATATTCAATTCTCCACTTTATAGGAATTAATATTTAATATATAAACATAACATATTATTCTTAAATATATACATGCATGTGTTTTATTTATATATACATAATAAATATATGCAGCACACAAACATATATTATGAAAACAAAAACTTTATTTTGGATGCGAGCAATCGCGATTAATCGTTTGACAGCACATGAGCTCAGAAAATAATCGTCAATCCATAATGTTTTAAAAATTTTACGTGGATTTGACGCAAGTAGTCTTATGTGACTACCTAAAAATTACATCAAATAACAGCTAGTATCAGTGATTACACGGATTAATATGTGTGTGTATATATATATATACAGTGTGTACGGAGAGTATTCAGACCCCCTTATATTTTTCTCTCTTTTTTATATTGCAGCCATTTGCTCAAATCATTTAAGTTAAATTTTTTTCCTCATTAAAGTACACAACCGCACCCCATATTGACAGAAAACACAGAATTGTTGACATTTTTGCAGACTTATTAAAAAAAGAAAAACTGAAATACCACATATATGGTCCTAAGTATTCAGACCCTTTGATCAGTATTTAGTAGAAGCACCATTTTGATCTAATACAGCCATGAGTCTTTTTGGGAAAGATGCAACAAGTTTCTCACACCTAGATTTGGGGATCCTCTGCCATTCCTCATTGCAGATCCTCTCCAGTTATGTCAGGTTAGATGGTAAACGTTGGTTGACAGCCATTTTTAGGTCTCTCCAGAGATGATCAATTGGGTTTAAGTCAGGGCTCTGAACAGTCAAAGAGTTGTTGTGAAGCCACTCCTTCGTTAATTTAGCTGTGTGCTTAGGGTCATTGTCCTGTTGGAAGGTAAACCTTCGGCCCAGTCTGAGGTCCTGAGCAATCTGGAGAAGGTTTTCGTCCAGGATATCACTGTACTTGGCCGCATTCATCTTTCCCCTCGATTGCAACCAGTCGTCCTGTCCCTGAAGCTGAAAAACACCCCCAAAGCATGATGCTGCCACCACCATGCTTCCATGTTGGGACTGTATTGGACAGGTGATGAGCAGTGGCTGGTTTTCTCCACACATACCGCTTAGAATTAAGGCCAAAAAGGTCTATCTTGGTCTCATCAGACCAGATAATATTATTTCTCACCATCTTGGAGTACTTCAGGTGTTTTTTAGCAAACTTTCATGTGTCTTGCACGGAGGAGAGGCTTCCGTCGGGCCACTCATAAAGCCCCGACTGGTGGAGGGCTGCATGATGGTTGACTTTACAACTTTCTCCCATCTCCCGACTGCAGCTCTGGAGCTCAGCCACAGTGATCTTTGGGTTCTTTTACCTCTCTCACCAAGGCTCTTCTCCCCGGATAGCTCAGTTTGGCCGGACGGCCAGCTCTAGGAAGGGTTCTGGTCGTCCCAAACGTCTTCCATTTAAGGATTATGGAGGCCACTGTGCTCTTAGGAACCTTAAGTGCAGCAGACATTTTTTGTAACCTTGGCCAGATCTGTGCCTTGCAACAATTCTGTCTCTGAGCTCTTCAGGCAGTTCCTGACCTCATGATTCTCATTTGCTCTAACATGCACTGTGAGCTGTAAGATCTTACATAGACAGGTGTGTGGCTTTCCCATTCAAGTCCAATCAGTATAATCAAACAAAGCTGGACTCAAATGAAGGTGTAGAACCATCTCAAGGATGATCAGAAGAAATGGACAGCACCTGAGTTAAATATATGAGTGTCACAGCAAAGGGTCTGAATACTTAGGACCATGTGATATTTCAGTTTTTCTTTTTTATTAAATCTGCAAAAATGTCAACACTTCTGTGTTTTTTTGTCAATATGGGGTGCTGGGTGTACATTAAGGAGGAAAAAAAATTAACTTAAATGATTTTAGCAAATGGCTGCAATATAACAAAGAGTGAAAAATTTAAAGGGGTCTGAATACTTTCCGTACCCACTGTATATATAGGTTTATTTTTTATCTTTGTAACAAGGCTTTTATCTTTATTGTTATCAAAGCAGTTGCATCACAATGATACAAGTATAATTTGACACCCCCGAAGAAATATCAAAATGAATTTTATTTTTTTAATTAAAATCTTTTGCCTCAAGAATAGGTGTAATTTATGTCAGTGTAGATGCACACACACTGCTATCACTATCCTGTTATGTGCTTGTGCTCTCATTTTATAAATCAGTTGTTTGCCGTTGCTGACCCTATGTGTGTGTGTGTGTGTGTGTGTGTGTGTGTGTGTGTGTGTGTGTGGTGTGTGGTGTGCGGCGCGCTGGTGCTCCTGGGATAATTTCCTCTCCATACCCTGGGGCTGCTGGTTTCGCCCCTGCTATCGGTTTCCATCAGGCAGGTAAGCTTTCCGACACAGTCACACTCTCACATCTCATCTCAGTAATGGAGGCAGCGTCGTGCAGCTCACGACAGTCTTCAGACTGAATAACAGAGGTATTACAGTGTCACCTGAGCCACATGCAAGACGCATCTGCAGACTGACACCAGCAAAATGAGCAAAGTGAATAGGGACTAACACAAACAGAAGTATTGACGTTACATTTGAAAACAGCTTGAAAGCTTTGCATTCGGAATTGGCTATTGATTGGTTCGCACCGTTTTGATCAATACAGCCAATTTAAGTGTGTTACATTGCTCTTTAATTACATTTTTCATATAATAAAATGTAATAGCTAAAGTCACTGTGCAGCTTTACTTAAGTCTTAATTAATGTTTTCTTATCACATAATATTTATTTAAAAATGTTATCATTTAACATTTTAATATAAGTTAAATACACTGCTCTTAAAAAGTTTGGGGTCTGTAAGATTTTAAAATGTTTTTGAAAGAAATCACTTTTCCTCACCAAGGTGGCATTTGTTTGATCAAAAATACAGTAAAACATTAATATTATGAAATATTGTTACGATTGAAAATAATTATTTTCTATTGTAATATATGTCATTTATTTCTGTGATGCAAAGCTGAATTTTCAGCATCATTACTCCAGTCTTCAGTGTCACATGATCTTCAGAAATCATAATAATATGCTGATTTGCTGCTCAAGAAACATTTCTTCTTATTATTATTATTAAGTTGAAAACAGTTTAATATTTCTGTGGAAACCAACATTTTTTTTTTTATAGAAATCTTTTATAACATTATAAATGTCTTTATTTTTGGTCAATTTAATGCATCCTTGCCGAATAAAATGATTAACTTTTGTAAATCATACAGACCCCAAACATTCAAACAGAAGTGTATTATTTAACATATTGAAAATGAAACGTGTATTCACCATCGAGTTGTTCCAAATGAAATAATTTTCTCCACTTCTGTCACAAACATTATGGCATAATCAAGGCCTCAGTCAAATAAAAGTACCATTAATATCATTACAAATATATCAGTATTTTAATATCAGATCTTCCCATCCTACATTATTTACCACTGAATATTTTTTCCCTCAATTCAAATAATTTGTCCTTCACATATGAAGCATGTTGTGAATGCTGTTTCACTCTCAAGCTTGGCTCTGTTTTCACACTCTGACCCTGATCTCTGCTGGCTTTATTTAAACCTCTTACTACCCCGACCATCCAATTCAATACTCATTTAGACTAAATTTACCCAGCATGCCTGAACACATTGATTTAATAAGCTATTACAAGAAGACATTATGTTGTTTATCTGAAAGAGCGGCAACAGGTTGTGAAAACGGACGATTGTTCTAGAAGGTTTCCTTCCTCTCTCTCACATTACCCCTCCTCTCCCGTCTCCCCTCCCCATCTGCCCTCCTCCCGCCGGGCTGCGCTCCGCTCAGGTCTGTCTATGCAGACGATGCCTGGTGCTCTGGGACCTCTCACCATCCCTTCATCAGCAATGACAGGACGGATGACCATCCACGGCATGGCCCCCACCATCATCCACTCTGTGCTCCTCGTCTCCAACCTCAACCCCGACGTGAGTTTCCCCCCCACCCTCAACACCACCGTCCCACGACATAACTGATGTCAACACAAGCGACTAACCCTTCTCTGTGAGCCCTTTCACCACAAATCTCTCATTTATATGACATCAAATTGATTACAGCTGTCTATCTATCTGTCTATCTATCTATCTATCTATCTACCTATCTATCTATCTATCTATCTATCTACCTATCTATCTATCTATCTATCTATCTATCTATCTATCTACCTATCTATCTATCTATCTATCTATCTATCTATCTATCTGCCTATCTATCTATCTATCTATCTATAGACGTCTATCTGTGGTCTGCTGTCTGTCTGCTCGGGCGGTCTATCTATCTATCTATCTATCTATCTGTCTATCTGTCTGTCTATCTGTCTGTCTGTCTGTCTGTCTGTGCTTGTTCTGTCTGTCTGTGTGTCTGCTGTCGTCTGTCTGGTCTGTCTATCATCTATTATAATCTTCTATCTATCTATTCTATTCTATCTATCTATCTACTTTTCCCCTTTTTGTCTGTCTGTGTCTTCGTCTGTTGCGTCGTTTTAGAAATGTTAGTTGTTTTTATCTTCTATTATGGTATGTCTGTTAGTTTTTATTCATTTAATTTTTAGTTATGTTAGTACATTAAGTAATCTAAAAGAAAATATAGATTCTGAATATAGATGATTGGTTCTTGCTGTGTTTGTTTATTTTATTCTAGTTAACAAGAATTTTTTAAGGTTTAGTTCATTATAATAATAAACCCTAATATACTAATTAATAGGATTAAACGTGCCTAATAATAATCAATTATTATTCTTAAATTTTATATGAAAATTATGATGAAGATGATGATTTTATTATTTAAATGTGACACCAATATGGTTTTTTATGGAATGATACTGATAATTAGGACACATATAGATTACTGTTCAGCACAAATATTTTATACACACACACATATATATATATAAGACTGCCAAGACTGCATTTATTTAATCAGAAATACAGTAAAAATGGTGAAATATTATTACAATTTAAAATAAGTGTTTTCTATGTGAATAAATTGTCAAATGCCATTTATTCCTGTGATCAAAGCTGAATTTTCAGCATCAGTTTTCAGTGTCACGTGATACTTCAGAAAACATTGTAATATTGCTTGCTGATTTGCTGCTCAAGAAACATTTATTAATATTATCAATGTTGAAAACACATTTTTGTGGAATATCTATTTTATCATTTATATAAAATATATAATGGTATAAATATACAGTTATTTGTAGTTTTTTCTGGTATGTATGTTTGCATAAAATGCTTTTTAGTTGTTAAAAATGTACGTGTATGTATAGGTCTATTGGACTAATCTGAGCCATTACTTTGCTTATAGTATTGCACAGAGACTATGATAGGAGTATAAAGACTCACTGACCATAAATATCAGTGCATTTACAGTGATTCCCTCCAGTCTTTTTTCTCGTCATATGAGCTAATCCAAACCTATTTTCATGCATCTTTATTCAGTCTCAGCAATTGATGTCACAAGACACTTTCTTCATTTAATTCTGCAGCGTTAGTGACCAGCACTCACATTGAAGTGATCAGTATCAATCACCACATCTATTAATGTTTCTTCATACATTTTACACATACTCATTTCATCTTTTTCCAGCTCTTTTTACATTTCAGTACTGAATGATCTCTATGATAATGTCCCATCTCTTGCAGAGCATAACACCACACGGGCTCTTCATTTTATTCGGTAAGGACGAATTTATTACTCTTTCAGATTAGATGAGCAGACGGCTGTTTTTATCAAGGCAGTAGAGGATAGAAGCTGAGCGATGAGACCATTTCCTTACGAACACACAGTCGGGAGATTATTTGCAGATTGTGACCCGTCAAATTCTCCCATACACACGCTCAGTGTGAGCCATTGTTATTGTCCCTACAATTTAATAACTGTCAACATCAGAGACAGACCTTAGTGTGAGTGATATCCTTTAAAATGTTTGCTCGTCTGAGCATGTGAGGAGTTGCTGTCGCCCTCTGCCTTCAGTAATGAAACACTGAGATCCGCAGATAGCGTGTTATTTGCTGTAAATTGTGTTCACGGCATGTTTAAGCACGGACTGTCTAAATTTCTCTTTTATCCCGGCAGGAGTGTATGGAGATGTTCACCGAGTCAAGATTCTGTTCAACAAGAAAGAGAATGCCTTAATACAGATGGCAGACGCCACGCAAGCCCAGCTCGGTACGCCAGGCATTACACTGAAATCCTTTTCATCTCGATACATTCTCTTCATTCTTTGATCATGCGTCTTTATCGGCGTATTCTGTGTCTGTGTTAAAGCTACAAATCAATCTGGTTGTATCGCTAGTGGATGTAGCCAGAACCATGAATGAAATATTTATAAAGATTGCATATTTTTTTCTACTAAATGTCTCATAATTGAGATATTATAATATAATATTCTGATGCAATTTAATAATAGATTATGAAATGGTGCAAGGAGAAATTAAAGTACTTGTACACACTGCAAAGGTTTGGCTGTGATAACCATATTTAAATGCAGGAGCGAATGCTCTGAAGTATTGATTGATTGCAGATCGCGATGCTTGATAATGATGACGATGTTTTGATGTCTCGTAGCTATAGACAAAAAAACATGGATTTATTTAATTATTTATTTAATGCAAAGGTGCATGGTGGTTGTCGGCCTGAATTGTTTAGGAGTGGATGAAAAAATTAATTTGTGTAAATTGCTTGTGAAAACATTCTTGTGTATACTTTCATATCAAATTCTACATTTATAATTTACACTTAGATTTTGCACATTATTTGCGTGTAAATGTTGTGTTTTTGAGAATGATTTACATTTTTGCGAACAATGTGCAGTGCACAGAAATTTACAAAATGGTTTTATTGATTTAAAAATGTACATAAGAACATTTTATACAGTAATTTATGTGAGAATCATTTTTGCAAATGATTTACATAAAGGTTTTGCAAACGCAATACACAGAAACTTACTGAAGAATGGTTTTGCCATCGACTTTAACGTAAATTAACGTAATATTGATTTTGCAAAAAAATGTACAGTACATGGAAATTTATGTAAGAATAGTTTTGCTGTTGATTTACAAAAAATGAACTTTGTTTTTATATCAATGTTTTATACAGTAATTTGTGTTTGAATCAATTTGCAAGTAATTTACACAAATTTACTTTAAAATGTTTCACAAAACTATTACAAGAAATTTGCATAAGAATGATTTTATGCACAATTTTCACAGAAATTTATGTAAAAATGGTTTTGCTATTGATTTAAACATAAATTAAGGTAAGAATGGTTTTGTGAAAAAATGTACAATTCATTGTTAGTTTAAGAATAGTTTTGTTATTAATTTACAAAGAAACGAACCTATGAATGGTTGTATCAATGTTTTATACAGTACATTTATGTATAAATCAATTTCTAAAAGATTTACACAAATTTACATAAAACGGTTTGGTGAATTATTCACAGAAATTGACATAAGAATGGCTTCATATATGATTTACACAGGAATTTATGTAGGCATGGTTTTGCTATTGGTTTACACACATTTACCTAACAATGCATTCCTCAAAATTTGATACAGTAATTGTTTACGTTTTATAACAAAATGATTCTTTACTCAGAACTTCGCTCTCTGCTTGTGTTTTATGAATGAAGCCAAAATGTATCTGTGAGAGTGTGAAAAATGTTGGGGAAAAAACTCTTATGCATGAGTTTTTGTTGTTCAAATGTAAGAAAAAGGTTTGTTCAGTGTAAGTGTAATATGGTGTGTCTCAGGGTTAAAGCTTATCTGTAACACATTATCTCTGGGTTTGTTTGTGAAGCGATGAGCCATTTGAACGGTCAGCGTCTGTATGGTAAGGTGATCCGTGTGACCATCTCAAAGCACCAGACGGTGCAGCTCCCCAGGGAGGGACAGGAGGACCAGGGCCTGACCAAAGACTTCAGTGGGAGCCCGCTGCACCGCTTCAAAAAGCCCGGCTCCAAGAACTTCCAGAACATCTTCCCTCCCTCTGCCACCCTGCACCTCTCAAATATCCCGTGAGTGACTGGCACACACCCACACATCGGGCACCACACGCTCAATACAGCATGTTACAAACAACTGCTACAAAAAACAACCCAGTTTTGCTGGACTAACTTAATTAAGCATAATTAAGGGGGGTCACCAGAAAAATAGACATTGGCTGCATTGCAATATATAAAACATTTGTTGTTTGAATTTCCAGAAAAAGAAACATCATTGTGATGCATAATATTACAGTTTTGTAAAATGACTTATACCATGATATATGATTTTTATTCATATCGCCCCACACATATTATCATATTAGCGTTGTTTGACTCCACTAGAAGTTTTGCATTATTGTTGGCATCAGATAAGGTGCTATTTTTTGTCCTTTGTAAACACTGTGTTTTGCAGTCCCTCCACTACTGATGATTTTCTGAAAGACCTGTTTGCCAGTTCTGGATACACAGTCAAGGCCTTCAAGTTTTTCCAGTGAGTTCTCTTCACATTTGTTTTTGTTCTCAGCCTTCATTTATTTTAAGAAGTATTTGTTCACACGGGGAAGAGTCTGCTTGTACCGATAACATGGCCGATAAGGATGAGTTGTTTTGTGAAAACACATAAATGGGATGTTATAAACACTGTCTATATGATCTTCTAAAAAGTGAACAGGGATTTTAAGTTTGCTAGGGAAGCATGTGTAGCTAGGTGGCCCTCTAGGAGCAGAAAAGGACATTCCTTTTTTACATTGTTTAAAGGGATAGTTCACCCAAAAATGAGAACTCTGTCATCATTAACTAATAACTACTACTTTTAAGAGTTTCTCTTTTCTGTTGAACATTAAAGAAGATATTTTGAAGAATGTTGGTAACCAAACATTTGACGGTAGCCTGATTTCCATAGTATGGATAAAATACTATGGAAGTCAATGGCTACCAGCAACTGTTTGGTTACCAACATTCTTCACTTGAGTAAATTATGGCAGAATTTTCATTTTTGGGTGAACTTTCCCTCTAAGTTGTGTTTAGTTGATGGTTACCCCACATGACAATTTTAGAGTAGTCATTAAAACTAGAGCAGTCATTGAAACTATTTTGTTGGAAATGCTGTAAATGTTTTTCAAAACCATTCTAAACCAACACAAATGTGTTCTAAAGATTTTGACATTTTCTTTATCTTGGACCTTATCTCATTGGACCAACTGGTCCTAAATTTCAGGATCACCCAGTGTCTGATTTTCATTATCCATATATGATTAATAGGAAGGACCGCAAGATGGCGCTGATCCAGCTGGGTTCGGTGGAAGAAGCCATCCAGGCTCTTATCGACCTCCACAACCACGACCTGGGGGAAAACCACCATCTGCGAGTGTCTTTCTCCAAATCCACCATCTAGCACCCCCTTCACTACAAACACACCCTTTCCCCCATCCTCCCCATACCAGCCCTTCTACCTTCAGCAGTCTGACTGTTTCGTTCAGAGAATAAGACTGACTGACAAACTCTAAAAGAAACATTACAGATATTCATGGGGTAGTTTTAGAGATTTCCAAACAAAAAAAAAACAAAAAAAGAAAGGAAAAAAGCAAATAAGAGACTACTGCAGAACCTTTAGACAGTCTGAGAGTGAGTTTGTATTACTCTCACGAAAACAGGGCTGGAGAAACAGGGGAATCCTGACAATGTGCCGTTTCTGGAACTCCTGTGGAGGATAGTAGGAATCCATCTTAGTGATTGCGAGGAATTCGTGAGCGAAAGAAACTAACACGTGAACATTACTCAACAAAAAAGTACACAAGGCGACGGAGGAAGTTCTCCCCTCCTTCACCGCACACTTGCCGATTACATTGGAGATGACGCTCTGTAGCCCATGCTTGTACCTCCCCAGACCTAAACGTGGGGGGGGGAGGCGGCGTATCTTCTGTGCCTCCTTCTAAAAAACGACACCTTCATTATCATTGGCCTGTTTCAACAGAATGGTCATTCCCGTGGGAATGTGTTGAACGACGCTTCTACGGCACGCGTTTAATGTCGCTGAAGTCCTTCATAAGCCGGTGCTGCTGAAAAAACATCAAACAAAATATCTGTCCGCGATGCTCGACCAATGGGCTGTCAGTTGTCTTCAGAATCAGCTAGCATTAAAACAAGAGTGCTATGGATTCAAGAATGAGTGCATTCAAAAATCGCAGCTGGTTTCTGGCCTACAATACTTTTGTTCTCGGCACCTTGTTGACTTTGAATGAAGACAGGCACCGTGGGGAAGTGGATCCTCATAGTGTTTACGTGCCAAAGACGTATAGCAGAAGTTGGCACGTGAACTAGAGAGTCGAAGGGGTGATGTGTATTTCTGACTAGACATTATAATACATTCTATCCGAGCCGTTCCAGTGGGTATCTGCACTGCTTAATGCGCCTTCAGGAACACAATCTGCAATGTTATGGTCCAGCATAGGGTTTCCGCTGAAACCGGGGCAAACATTTCAAACAGCTAAGAATCATCCATGAAACTTGAGGCAAGCCGTCAACCTTGACTGGATGCACATCAGCAACGCCCCAGTGATAGTAGGCTCCGCCTAAGTGAAATTCTCAAGTGGAAGTTAAGACCGGATCGCGATGGGGCAATTTATGCATTTCCTCCATCTCGTTCACTATTGTCTTAGCGAGTCTTTCCTTCGTTTTCTGTGTCATTCTTCTCAACTCGGGGAGAATGTTCTGGCTGCTCCGTTACCTGCCTTTTTCACTCCTCGGCTATGGCCAGGGTGCGAATTTGCAGCCATCGGTTGTAGAACTGTAGTGAAAGCCCATGAGAAACTGTCGTGACTAGCACCCCCATCTCGCATCTGACCAAACCAAAATATATAGGAACAAGAGGATCTGAATGCTTGGAGACCGCACCTAGTTTCCAAAACCTAGCGAGCTGCTGCGAATGAGATCCTAATGCGTGTGAAAGCCCTAAGTGACTTAATCGAATGATCTGATCTGCAGTAAACTATCTCCAATAGAGTCAGCCCAGTAGGTTCTCGACGAGGTGACCGATGGTAACTATTGAGTCTGTATCTTGGGGAGGAAAAAACGGTCAACTTAGATGAGTTGTTAGCCAACACACCACAAGAACCTTGACATACATGGACGTACTGCAACAGTCACATAAGCATTGACGGAGCATAAATCAAACTTCCTGTGGATTTTTTGGCAGCAAGATCCAAATATAGCTCACACCAAAACTAGCATTTCCTCCATAGATTCCATTAAAAAATTGATACATTACGAGTTTCGAGCAGCATTTGAAGCCTGGCATTGGAGGACTCTATTGATTTTAGTTCAGTTAGATGTTTGCATGTTGCGAAGCTGATAATGCAGTACAAAATAAAAAGAGCCCATTTCTGTCTAAGTTGAATGCGCACAAGGTTCTGATGTAAATATTGTGCTTTTGTCGCTACTTCGACAAAACAGACGAATGGACAAATCTTGAAAACCTTTGGTTTATAATATAGACAGTCTAGAGATGTTGCAGTGCACTGCGACAAATATCACACACTATGTAAATGTAAAAATACATAGAAAATGCTCAATATTTACGTGTGCTTTATGTTTATACACAGGTATTGCAACATTAGCTTAGCTACATGCTAACTCCTGAATCTAACTCTGTTGATTCAATTTTAGGGTATTTGGCCTCATACGAAACATCACCACTGCAGTCAAAATAAACCATTTTTAATCAAACAAATGTATATTTTTCTGTATTCAGGAAATTATATGTTTATTCATAATCGACATTTGCCTTGATTCGCCCACCATCTTGAATGAGCTTCCCAGTGCATTCTGGGATTGCCTTATCCACAAAGGAAGCATGCAATGCTGCCTTAGATTTTGGCCAAAATTAGATATCTTAGAAGGCTGGAACAGCCTTTGTGCCGGGAGCATGCCTGTGATGCCTTTTTAATGCTGGTCTAAGAGAAGAGCACTAGATTTTGGAACATGGCAATGGTGTGCTAAATGAGAAGTGATTCCTATAATGTATCGCGTTTAGTCGATACTAGTGATTATACACGGTTGTATCAGCGGAGCTCTCTATATGAATATATGAGGATCCCGTGTATCCGCCCCGTGCGAGCAAGGCGCTGTCTCATTTAGTGAAAATCTGGCCTTAACATTCCAAGGAAGGTCACCGTAGACCTGTTGATTAGCATCTAAAGGGAGCAGCTTCTCTTGGTTGGCCCTTTGCTTGGGGGCGCTACTACCTCTACTAATATCCGTTTGAGTCACAGTTATGAAATAAATCAAGAATCTTCATGTTCATGCAAGGCAAGGGACAGTGACTTTTTTTTGTCTTTGACTGATTTCACCTGAAGCGATTCGAAACTTCGCTTTCACTTCTCAAAAGAAACTGAATTTTGTTGAAGTTTACAGTCTTAAAGCAAAACTATTCAGGTCTATATATCTTAAGGATTGTCAAGATTTTTTGAGAAAAAAAAAGTTACTTATTTTTGGTAATTTGTTCTTTTTTATGGAAGAGAAAAAAAAATCAAATTTAAAACCTCATCGGGTTTTTGTACCGCTATAATCATTCAAGAAATCATGGTGAAAAAAAAATCATATTTACTGTGTATTTACCTAATTTCTTATTATGTGCCTTATTATGTGTTCATAATCAAATAGGTTTTAGAAATTTTACCTAAAATATCTTATGTACTATTTTGTGGGATTGGTGAGAGGGTTGATTTATTTTGATCTTGATTTTTATTTTTTATTTTTTTGTTGTGTAGCTCTTATAGATGTGCATTTTTGTGGGGACTCAGTACCATGTGGTCTTAATATGAAATGAGATGTAAGTTATGATGTATGGTGCTGTGAATGCTCTTATTAGAAAAATGAACGGTGAACTCAACGATGTTCAGAGCATGCTGTGGGTCTCTATTCTCCCTCGCTGATGTGTGTGTGTGTGTGTGTACATATGTATGCTAGACCCGCGTACCATTGTTACATAAAGCCTTTCTAGGCCAAAAAATTTTCCTCGATCTCTGATATAAATATTTTGCGCTCGAAGACAGAGGTTGCTGTAAGCTTGCGTATTGTTCTGATTAAATAGTATGAATTTGAGCTGTTAAGAGCACATCTGTGAAGTTTTTGTTCTTTTCTAAGTGATCACACTTTTTTGCCAAGCGAACCGAAGTGCTAATAAGGGCAAAAAATAAAAAATCCAGCGACCTTACATAAAGGAGCCACAAACGTTGTTTATGAGTGTGGTCTTCGACCGAATACGCGCCCCCGATAACTTTGGCTTTTTATCCTGTTTACCCCCGACTAACTTTCACGTAGAAGTATTCGTTATTTGATGGCGAGTGGACATGTTCTGAATAGCGTGAGCAACGTCAGTGCGCTTAAACGCACACAGCTCCCGTTCTCCATCTTCATTAGTTTATCAGTTCTGAATAATAAATTATTACACAGTACCATATTAAACAGTATTATAGCGTTTGCTTTTCTATTATTGGTAACAGAAAAGCAAACACTATAATACTTCCTCATCAAGTGTCAGCAAATACACATTTAATTTAAGTTAAAATACTCTTTGAGTATGTAGTAAATTTGACTAACCTTGCAAATTTGATTGAATTCAGCTGTGAGATCCTCTGAAATGTGCATTTGTTGACTGCATAAAAAATGACCATCTAATTAAAAGTATTTATTTTACAGATTTATTTTTAAGGAAGTTAATTTTTTTAATAATATAATTAAATTCAGTAAATATTATATATTATGTAAAATAAATATCAATTTAATTTGAGCAATTGTTATGCATGTGTTTTACTATCTTTAAATGAAATAGTGTGGTGATATATCGGCTTTATATCGGCCACCATGCTCTCTTAGATATCGGCCATCAAAAAAATCTATATGGGTCGACCACTAATCTTGAGACTTGGAGGTGGGATCTTTTTTACTTCGGGCCAGTAAGAAACCATCTAGCAACCACCAGATCACCCTAGCAACCGCACAGCAATGCATTAAACCACTACGAATCTCGTAGCAACCATATAGCAGCATTCTGGCAACCTCCCACAAACCATAATGCGATGCCGGCGAAGGACAACTCAGAAATCAATTTCTGGACTATATCATACAGTGTGATCTGCTTGATATCATCTCTGTTCTGTCATTCTAATATGATTATGAAACTCCTAATACATACGATCAGTCTAAATTTGCCTCGGAACGAGCGCACAGAGACCCAGAAGCCCACAGCATTCGCTCTAAGTGTTCAGGTCTGCCTTCCATTTTGCAATGGAGTGATGCTGATGTCTGAGACCTCCGCCTGTGTGTTTTGGAGTTGTATCTTATTTACTGTATCTTATAATTGATTCATTTTAGGGGTTTTGGCCTGTTTCGTTCTTGCTCTGTTGTGATACTTTTTGTTCTTTTTTGGGGGTTTGTTGATTTTCTTTATTAAGAGTGTGAAAACTGGTTCAAGATTGTTGTCTGTCCCTCTGCCTCTTCACAACAGCAGTTCTGGGTCTGTAACATCCACCGATGTGTGCGAACGGCAACGAGAGCGATCGCTAGAGGTCAGGTCCGTCAGAAGCGCTCGGAAGGCGAAATAGACGTGAAGTCGATCTGCTTCAGGCTGCGATGCTTTTTATTTATCAACAGGAGAAAAGCCAGACTCCATAAACGTGTCACAGAAGTCACAAGAAGTCATTCGTTTTTGTTTCTCGAAGCGTAACATTTTCCAACCACGTCTCGACTCAGGCAACAACGTTCCGCTGTGTTGTAAGACATTTTCTCGTTGATATCCGCGCTCACGCGAACAGTTACACACGTGTATGGTTTTTTCCAGGTTTTTTACTGAAAAAGTCACAAATAATGCAGGACCAAAGTTTATGTGCCTTTCATCTAGCTTATTTGTAACTTATTTCCTGGCTGTATATCAGAAACCAAGAAACTTCTTGTATTTTCCACTCTCGATCATGTTACGAGTGTCCCGCAGTCTGTTCTGTTCGTTTCCCTCAGAAAGGTCAAGCCATATCCTTTCCCCCCCGTCAAACGAGACTCATTTGCAATTCTGAATGTGTTACCGGGCCGTTATGGATTCATTCGAACCACCTTTCGCTTTCAGTATTTCATGAACTGCTCCGGATAGACGCCACGATCTGTAAAACGGATAAGCGGTTACACTTTTTGCTGATATCGTCATCGACTCCATTAAAAAGCTTTACTCTAAAAGCATACGAGACCATAACAACAAACTAATCACTGAAACCAAAGGATTTAACTGAATTGGAACTAATGCAGCACTGTTCAGACTGAAATAGTTTATTGCTTTATTATAATGCAATTGACCCTTACGATCTAAACTTTAAATTTCAGCCATAATGCTTTCTATTTTCTTCTCATTACTAAATTTATGGGCTATAATTATGCTAATTGAACTGTCTAATTTGCATTAAAGGGAGGGGCTAGACTAAATTAGCAAACTGAGGTGTCGCTCAAGCACAGCGCACATACAGAAATGCCTGAGTTGAACTCAGGATGCTTTGACACGCAATGAAATACCCTTATTTATAGTTTTTATGAATGTTTCACTACCAAAAGGAAACAAATGCTGTCTGTACATATGTGTTCCCTTATTATTTTATTTGATTTTATTTTTTA
This sequence comes from Sinocyclocheilus anophthalmus, assembly GCA_018155175.1. NCBI lineage: Eukaryota > Metazoa > Chordata > Actinopteri > Cypriniformes > Cyprinidae > Sinocyclocheilus > Sinocyclocheilus anophthalmus. The sequence continues at coordinate 108,793 of JADLZN010010754.1, forward strand.
ACCTGGCCAAAAAATGGTTTCGGGGAACAAGATACACACACACCAATATGAACTGGTTTTTATATTTATGGCAATTAACATAAAAACACAATTTGTCTTCTGTATTTTGATATCATACCAGTACCAGCTTTCATTTGTAAAGCCGTTTATGTGACTTGTGGGAATTGGGGAGAGACATGAGCGTATCCAGTTTATGAGTTTGATGTAATAAATGCAAATAGAAGATAAACTATTAAAGAAACATATTTTCTAATTTTTGCAGTGCATGATTGAGTGGAGATTTTCTTTGTATTTTTTTGTAGAAAGTGGGGTTTTTTTGTGTTTATGAATGGCTTATTATTATGCATACTCATTATTAGAGTTATTATTCTTATTCTTATTACCCACCCTGCTGACGTTTTTCCTAATCAACTTTAATTGTAGCATGCCTTGAATAAATGTCATGACATCTGTACTTTCCTATGTCCTCTGCGTCTTCATGTCTTTCCTTCCGGATGTGTCCTTAATTCAGCAGATTTCCTTCCGTGTTCAGTGCTCAGCAAACACAGCTGTGCTTCTTCAGTGCCTGTATCTGAAGAGAGAATGGTCTGTGTTTGGAAGAGTACTGAATGGTTGTAACTTTCCTCCTCCTCTAACCTCTTCTGCTTATTACTAACTCTCACTCTGCTACCTGCTGCTCTGTCTAAACCTGCTCGGATTAAAGGAATAGTTCACCTAAAAAATTTAAAATTGTTAATTTACTCACCCTCAGGCCATCCACGAGATGCTGCCTTTTTTTGAGTAGAAACATTAAGAAGGGGGGGACGTTAGCTGCAACTTGGGTGCATTCAGAACTGCCCAAAGTCAATGATTTACCCTTATTTTAGAGCGTCAACCCACACCATAAAAAACATGCGGCATACACAAATTAAAGCGGGTCACATGATTGCTCTTTAAAGATCATTATTTTGTGTATTTGGTGTAACAGAATATGTTGACATGCTTTAATGTTCAAAAAACACATTATGTTTCAAATACGGTACATTATTGTAGGTCCTCTACATTAGGTACCTTATCCTGTATGCCCCCGCCCCTCTCTCACCAACAGTCATTTTTACAAAGCCCCTCCTTGCAAGCAGCGTTGCACTCTGATTGGCCAGCCGACCAGGCCTTGTGATTGGCCGAACACCACAACGCACGCATCGGAAATGAACGCCCCGTACCTATAATTGCTGAGAGTCAGCTTCAAAGTAAATATCAGAGGACTCTAGTTAATAAGGATTGGTAGGTTTACCATCTCAGTTTAAGCCCGAAAGGGCAAACAGAGTCGCGGGGAACAGACACAGTGATGATGCAGTACACAAGCCGAGGTTAAGACGGCTGACGTGCTATGATTTCTGACAGACAGTTCACTATCCTGTGATGTGACCATGTTTCCCATCACAACACACCACCACACACACACACACACAAACCCGACGATTACCTCTCGCTCGCAAAACTCCGCATTTGAACAGTCATAGCAAATACTTAAATAAAACACTATTTTTTTTTTTTTTGTTTTTGTTTAGCCTTGTGCACAGCAGCCTGGTACTTTCGTCAGGTTTTATACAAAAAAATGCTCTGTCCATAAAATGCGTCATCTGGTTGGGCCCTGTGCCGTTAGTGGTAAATAAATAGTAACCAAGATTCTAATTGCATTATGTCAGGCCAAGGCCAAATAAAGTGCTTTTGCGTTCGCACTGAAACACACAGCGTCTCCAACATGCTGCATCAACACTACGCTGTTTCACTGAGGAAATAACCATTAGCCTTCTTTCTGCTGACGATGTGGGCCGCGCGTAGCTATATCTTCCAATAGTGAGGTAGACTGTGGGGGTGTCTAGACGAGCCGTTTTAGGTGGCCGTCGCTGCCTCGTAACGTTATAAAGGAATATTTCTTTTGGATGGAGACCCCTTAGTCTTGAAAAAGTTATAGATCTTCTTTATGCACTAAGAGCTTTTAACACTCCAAAGAGAAAGAAAAACTGGAAATTGCATTATATGACCCCTTTATTATACACGTGGCTACGGATGATATATCGAAGTATCCTCGAAGCGACAACAAGCCCTCGGTCATTCTTGCGTCCAAGAAAACTTACACCCTTATCTTCCCCGCCAAAAATGTTGTAAATTAGCAATTGGTAACTTTTTGGGGCTTGCTTTCGCGTCCTTATTTGCTTCCAAGTGTTATTTTTATGCGATCACAAAACCCCACCAATGACAAATGGTGTGTCTTGATATAGTTTTTAGTGTATTATCCTTCATATGACAACAAGTGGTTGGAGGAAAGCAAGTCCATACCGTTTACTGCACATTGTTTTCTTCTCGTATCCATATAGGGCTAATGGAACCAGAAAGGCTTGACCACACTAGGGCCTACTTACGTGTTTAGGAATAAGATGGATATCCAAACAGTATACGTACAATTCCAGAGCCTCAGACAAACGTGCCAGAGTGCATGTCTCAGGTGCAAAACGAGACTTCATTCTCTTGAACCTGGTTCTTTTAGTGAGCTAGCTGAACTGAATTAAATGAAATCGGATTGAATTTGATGCTCTAGCACAGCTCTACAAGTTGCTCAATCAAAATTCACTTTCGGATGCCTGACAGTCACTCAATCTAGCCGAAATACCCGGATATAGTTTTACGATGGACCTCGCTGCTGATATGGGCATGAGTTGAACACAAGCATTGAAATGACGGGGAGGACTGAAGTCGTTGTTCTCTATGTGCCTTATCGTAAAACTAAACATGAATCATGTTCCACACTCAGTAGTGGAGGCTTAATAATAGATGTCCGTTGTAATCATTGCTTGATTGTTACAGAAACGGGAATCGGCTATTTTTTGAACAAACTGTTTGACCCTAGAAACAGTTCAGGCAAAGCAATCTAGACCCTTGCCAGGACTTTTATTCCCTGTTACTGATGGAAAAAAATGCTCACTCCACATGTGAGGGTGAGTACAAGTACAAGCTATTTAAATTTTTGGGTAAACTATCCCTTTAACTCTGGACGGGAAGGTACTACAAAAAAAAAAAAAGGTTCCCTCAGAAATTCCAACTTCAGCCTTTCATTTTTCAAAACCTTTTTTTTTGTGTTCCACAGAAGAAAGTAAGTCACGCAGGTCTGACAGGACGAGGGTAAATGACAGATTTTTATTTTTTTTGCTGAACTGTCCCTTTAAGGCATTTAGCAAAACTGCTTAATATAACATTGCTTTAGCATCGTGATAAACACTTGGAACGCAACCTGGTAAGAAAGCAGTGTATACTTATACCCTGATGTAACCTTTCAGGACTTGTTTACTTCCTTACAGGAAAATAGCTTTTGCGATCAGGAAGTAGGCTAATGTTGTATTAGAAGCCATTATAAAGCAGAGAATGTAAATTAATGAGTAAGCAAACACGCATGATGGGGCTGAGTTGATTGTGGATACAGTGCTAGCTTTCAAAAGAGCAGAGAAATAAATGTTAAACAAAAGTGCCAATTCATTCTGTGGCAACTGAACTGGAATTAAGTAGGCTAAGTTAATTCAGAGACAAATTTACTTGTCATTTGATTGAACTGCCAAAAGTAAAGACATTTTCACAAATGTCGAAGGTTATTTATGACATGACAACGATGGCATAATGTAATGAATAGCGTAACGATCATGACAACAATGTAGCATACTGTTTAAAACGTTACAGTTGGATACAACTTAGATATCGTATATGCTTAAATACAATTCTTTAACTCGTGTGAGGTTATGAGGAGGCGGCTCATTAGACCACTAGAGGGCAGCAGAACACACACAAAGGTAATTCCAGCCAATTAAGGAAGATGAATGAAATTACTTTTATAAAATGATTTAAACTAAAAATGCATCTTTGCATTTTGCACAAAACAGTTTGATGTATCTGCTTACGCTATCTGCAAGTTAAATGTTACGTTACACTAAGTGCATTGTTTTCTCATAAGATTATCCTCAATAAACTACCTGGAAAATATGAAATATGATGTTTTCAGCTTCAACTTAAATGCCAAAACGACCTGCAGAGGTGCACTGAAGATAAAACAGACCTCCCTTGAGCATTTCTCACATGCTCATGTAAAGAAGCTTCGTATTAATATATAAATTATGGCTGATGCTGTAGATATGGTCATTTTCCACATCAGAAACTGCCAAAAGGTGAAGAAACTAGATACACCAATGAGCTTCAATAAAAGCACACATTTTCATTTCCTTTGAGAGTTCTATTTAAGATTCATTTCCTTAAGTTGCCTCCTCCATCTCTGTCACGCAAGTTCAGCATGTTTATTGTTAACAGACCTGTTTGTAAAGTAGCAAACATTATTTATGTTGACTACAGAAATATAGCATGTCCAATCCCTCATGCCAGACCTTCATCCCTGATGCTGAATCGTGTTTCCTGCAAATGAAGATGAATGAGTGCTTTGGATCCAGAGTACTGATGCATCCTAATATATGTCGCCGCAGGCTGCAGCCGGGAGCTTGTGAAAGACTCACACGAGTGCCTTAAAGCATCAAGATCATTAAGTTCAGGTATGAGACTTTGCAGGCACATCATCATTAAATCAGGCCATGTTACTAGAGCACTATTTCAAGCCAGAACAGATCTAAGTTTAATTATTTAGTTAATCACAATAATAAAAAATATAAAAAAAACTTCAGAATGCAATTTATAAATACACTGACTTGAATACACATCAGCATGATTATAATAAATTAATTGGGATTGATTTAGATTTTTTTCCTGATATCACAATGACCAAAAAAAAAAGTCTCTTGACAAAGGGGGGGGTAGAAACCTTTTTAACGGAGTTTTGCTGTTATATAATAAAAATGTTATTATTTTTATTAGGAAAAAAAAAAAAAAAAAAATGGATATTTATCAAATCTAAATCAAATATAACTATAATATACTCATTTTGTTTTTGTCAATAAGATTATTATTTTATATATTTTTAAGAAATTAATACTTTTATCCAGCACAGGTGCATTAAAGTAATCAAAATTGACAGTTAAGACATATACTTTATTAGAAAACGAATTTTATTTTAAATAAATGCTGTTTTTTAACATTTCCAGAAATATCTTAAGCAGCACCGTTTCAACTAATAATAATAACAACAATTTTCTTGAGCATTAAATTTAAATCAGCATATGATTTCTGAAGAATCATATGAAGACTGGAGTAATGCTGCTGAAAAATCAGCTTTGCCATCAAAGAAATAAATTACATTTTACAATATATTAAAATAGAAAAAATAAAAAAAAGTTATTTTAAATTGTAATAATTTATACAATATTACAGTTTTTACAGTAAAATAAATGCAGCCTTGGTGAGCATTGCAGACTTTTTAATTGGTAGTTTATTTAAAAATGTTTTAGCAAAATTTAATATGTTTAGTTAATAAATGAATACGTATAAAACTTCTGTCCACCGAGTTAAAATTCATGTGAACCAACCAACACATGAAAACATACACGAAAAAATAAATAAAATAAAAGATGAAACACTATAACAGAAAGGATCCCTGCGGACCCTCATGGCAGTGTATCAAAAGCATAAATCATTTTGTTACTGCTACGATATTATGGCACTTTTTTGATATTAAAGCTTAGAATCGCCAGCCACTTTCATTGTGTGGAAAAGAGCAGCCAAGACATTCTTCAAAATCACTCCTTTTACGTATGAGGGCGAGAGGTTAGGAGGTGTTGAGGTTTTTACGGGCGCCATCCGAGAGGGAAAGGGGGGAGAGGTAAGATGGGAAACAGGATTCGACGCGCCCGACGAGGGAAGTACGAGGGCCGAGTGTACGAGGAAAGTAAACGCGGGAAGGTGGTAAAAGAGGGAGGGAGGTAGGGAGGTGTCGGAAGGGGGAGTTAAAGGAGGTAAAAACCCGGAGAGCTTGGAGGGGAAGGGGAGATGAGAGAAGTGGGAAGGCGAAGGTCGAGCGAGGTGTCGAGTAGGTCGAAGGAGGGAGGGAAAAGGGTAAGAGGCGAGTAGGTAGGTTGGGTCTAAGTGAGGGGGGTAAAGAGAGTTTAGGGTTAGTCCGGGAGGGGGACCCGAAGAGAGAGACAGCGGAGGGTGAAGCCGAGAAGCGCGAAGTTCGGAAGGATCGAAAGTGCGAGAGGGGAGAGTGTGCGCGAGGTTGAGGTGAGTTGGAGAAGGAGTGTAGGGGTGTCGAGGCGAGGTGCGCGAGGCTGTTAGTGGGTCTTCCCCGAGACGGACGAAGTGGAGGTTGAGTGAGGTGGAGGACCGAGCGAGGGGAGGAAGAGGGAGCCGAGGAGGAAGTTAGGAGTAAAGAGCGAGCAAGTAGGAGTGGGTGGAGTAAGTGGAGTTACAGACCGCGAGGAGGAAGGGAGAAGTAGAGAGTAGGGGAGAGGGAAGAGCGCGCGAGGTAGGCGACAAGGGGGGCCGAGGGTAGGGAGTAGTGAGAGACTCGAGTGAAAGGATCCGAGGGAGGAGCGAGTACGAGTCGAGGTGGGCCCGGGAGGGAGGAAGTTCCGCGAGGAGTAGGGTGGGGGCGAGTGAGTGAGGTTACGGAAGGTTTAAAACGAGGAGAGTAGGGTCGAGGAGGTAAGAGGGGTGGGTACGAGGAGCCGAGGGTTACAGGAAGGTAAAGAGGTCGAGCGAGAGGTGAAGGTACGAAGGGGAGAGGGGTAGGGTGTGTTAAAGAGGTAGTTGGGGACCGGCTGGAGGTGGAGGGGTAAGGGTAAGAAGCCGCGCGAGTTTAGGGAAGTGGCGAGACGAGGAGCCGCGACGAGAGGGTGTACGAAGTGGAGAAGTGGAGGAGAGGCGCGAAGGTGGGGTGTAGGTCAAGTAGTGTGGGCGGGTGGGAGAGGGGGTAGTACGAGAGTACGAAGTGAGGCCGCGAGGCCCGGACGCGAGAGTAAAGTAAGCGGTCGAGCCGACGAGGAGCCCGCGCGGGAGGGGGTTGCGCGAGAGTCGAGTGGGTAGGAGTATTAGGGTGGGTGCGCGAGGGCCGAGATTTAGAGTAAGCGAGTCGAGGGTGTAAAAGGGTGAGGAGGGTCCGAGAGTACGACCGAGGCCGAGCGAGGTACCGGGAGTGCGAGCTGAGGTAGCGTTGTGAGGGGGGGTGAAACCGAGTTCGGTGCGAACGACGAGTAGTGCGCGAAGAGGGGTCCGAGGGAACCGAGAGTGGCGAGGTTAGAGGAGGTACGGCGGAGTTAAGGGCGCCCGAGGGGAGGTAAGAAGTGCCGAGTTTGGGAGTAGGGGGCGAAGTGGATGTGTAAGGTCCGAGGAAAGAAGTCCGCCCGAGGGGAGGTACCGACAGGTGACGAGTTTTGGAGGAAGAGTCGAGAAGCGGCCCCGAGTTGGGAAAGGGAGGCCGATGAGGTTTAGGTGGGTAGGTGGGTCGGTAGGAGAATGCCGCGAGGTGAACGACCGGAGTAAGGTAAATCAGGGACAAAATAGGTCATTGTGGGTGAAGCCATTCCTCAGAAATGTGGATCTGCCTGCAATGAGATCCTTTTTAACTGGCCTGATCAAAGTTGTGTGGTGTACGGCCCCGCGCGTCATGTGGGGTTTGTTTCAGGTGATAGCATGTGCAGCTGCAGTGAGACGGAGCTGGTAAAGGAGCCAGTGTCTTATCTGACACAAGCCATTCCAGCCCATAAATTACAGTTTAACACAATTGCTACAGCAGATGGTCCAGTTGGGAACTGCCGTGTCCAACACGCACCCCACGGCCCCAAGGCTCAGATTTCTCACTCCCGGTGGAGGGACAGTTGCGAGATGAGACAAAGCGATACTCTAGGTGTGTGTGTGAAAGATGGACGCCACACCCAGATTACATTACCTTTGCCTCCGTCTGAAGCCTCACCTGCTCTTATCCACACTGAGATCCAAACAGGCATTCAGAGACACTAGCGTACTAACGGCAATGTGCAGACAGAATATGACACTTACTGGGGGGGGAAAGTGAAAGGAAAATAAATGAGGACAAAGCAAACAGTACAAAGGAATTCAGACACAACGTTTAGTGTACAAACCCTGACTTTGTTTTGTCCAAGCAGACAACTTGAACTAGATTAGTCACAAAATCAGCAAAATAAAAAAAAAAAGTCAATTTTAAAATAAAAACTACATTTTATCAGGGAACGAAAAAAAAGTAATATTAACAATAAATTAAAAATACAATTTTTTTAAATTAATATTATTATATATATGACACATGCATATATGTATTCTATATTATTAAATTATATATATATATATATACATACACACACACACAGTGGGTACGGAAAGTATTCAGACCCCCTTAAATTTTTTCACTCTTTTTATATTGCAGCCATTTGCTAAAAACATTTAAGTAAATATTTTTTTTCCTCATTAATGTACACACGGTGCTGTGTATTATTGACAGAAAAACACAGAATTGTTGGCATTTTTGCAGATTTATAAAAAAAAAAAAAAAAAAAAAAAAAACGGAAATATCACATGGTCCTAAGTATTCAGACCCTTGCTGTGACACTCATATATTTAACTAAGGTGCTGACCATTTCTTCTGATCATCCTTGAGATACACCTTCATTTGAGTCCAGCTGTGATTGATTATACAGATTGGACTTGATTAGTAAAGCCACACACCTGTCTAAATAAGACCTTACAGCTCACAGTGCATATCAGAGAAAATGAGAATCATGAGGTCAAAGGAAATGCCTGAAGACCTCAGAGACAGAATTGTGACAAGGCACAGATCTAGCCAAGGTTACAAAAAAAATTCTGCTACACTTAAGGTTCCTAAGAGCACAGTGACCTCCATAATCCTTAAATGGAAGACGTTTGGGACGACCAGAAAACTTCCTAGAGCTGGCCGTCGGCCAAACTGAGCTATCGGGGGAGGAAAAGGATGATGAGGGGAAGAAAAAACAGAAGAAGCCTTGGGTGGTGAGAGAGGTTAATTAAAGAAGAATAAAGAACCCAAAGATCACTGTGGCTGAGATCCAGAGATGCAGTCGGGAGATGGGAGGAAGTTGTAGAAAGTCAACCATCAATGCAGCCCTCCACCCACGTCGGGGGGCCTTTAGGCAGAGTAAGTGAGCCCCGACGGAGAAAGGCCCTCTCCTCAGTGCAAAGCAGACACATGGACAAAGCCTGCATGGAGACGGAGTGTGCTAAAAAAAAAAAACACCTGAAGGGACTTCCAAGATGGTGGAAGAAAGAAATTAAGAGTCTCTGGTTCTGTGAGACCAAGATAGAACTTTTGCCTTAAATTTAAGGAGGTGTGTGTGGAGGGGGGGGAGAGAGGGGGGTGAGAGGGTAGGTGGGGGGGAGAGGGGGGGGGAGATAAACCAAGGGCAACTGCCTCTAATAACCTGTCCCAATACGTCCCAAACAGTGAAAGAATGGTGGGGTGGGCCAGCAGCATCATGCTGTGGGGGGGTTTTTGTGTTTTTCAGCTGCAGGGGACAGGACGACTGGTTGCAATCGATGGAAAAATGAATGCGGCCAAGTACAGGGATATACTGGACAAAAACCTTCTCCAGAGTGCTCAGGACCTCAGACTGGGCCCCAGAAGGTTTTTACTTCCAACAAGGCAAGGGGGCAAGACCACTAAGCACACGCTCAAATAACGAAGGAAGTCAAGGAGTGGCTTCACAAAACTCTGTGACTGTTCTTGAATGGCGCAGCCAGAGCCCTGACTTAAACCCAATTGAGCATCTCTGGAGGGACCTAAAAATGGCTGTCCACCAACGATAACCATCCAACCTGACAGAACTGGAGAAAATCTGCAAGGAGGAATGGCAGAGGATCCCCAAATCAAGGTGTGAAAAACTTGTTGCATCTTTCCCAAAAAGACTCATGCTGTATTAGATCAAAAGGGTGCTTCAACTAAATACTGAGCAAAGGGTCTGAAAACTTAGGACCAAGTGATATTTCAGTTTTTCTTTTTTAATAAATCAGCAAAAACGTCAACAATTCTGTGTTTTTCTGTCAGTATGGGGTGCTGTGTGTACATTTTTTTAAAATGAGTGGAAAGGAAAAAAAAAAAAAAAGAAAAGAATAACCTTAAATGATTTTAGCAAATGGCTCTCTGCATTTATGAACAAAGAGTGAAACCCCAAAATGTAACTAAAGCAGGGGGTCCTGAATATTCCGTATCCCACGGAGATTATAGTTACTGTAAAAGGACTTTATAAAATAAAATATAAAAAAACAAAATATGAATTTAAACAAAATTTTACATAATTAAAATTAAATTAAAAAAAATTAATAAATAAATAAAATAGAGGTTTTTATATAAGTATATATAGATAGATAGATAGATAGACTGAACAAAATTATAAACGCGACACTTTTGTTTTTGCCCCCATTTTTAATGACCGGAACGCAAAGATCTAAGACTTTTTCTATGTACAAAAGGCCTATTTCTCTCAAATATTGTTCACAAATCTTGTCTAAAATCTGTGTTAGTGAGCAATTCTCCTTTGCGGAGATAATCCATCCACCTCACAGGTGAAAACAAGATGCTGATTAGACAGCATGATTATTGCACAGGTGTGGCCTTAGGCTGGCCACAATGAAAGGCGACTCTAAAATGTGCAGTTTTACTGTATTGGGGGGTCCGGGGGGTGCGAAAACCAGTCAGTATCTAGTGTGACCACCATTTGCCTCACGCAGTGCAACACATCTCCTTCGCATAAGAGTTGATCAGGTTGTTGATTGTGGCCTGTGGGATGTTGGTCCACTCCTCTTCAATGGCTGTGCGAAGTTGCTGGATATTGGCAGGAAATGGAACACGCTGTCGTATACGCCCGATTCAGAGCATCCCAAACATGCTCAATGGTTGACATGTCCGGTGAGTATGCTGGCCACGCAAGAAACTGGGATGTTTTCAGCTTCCAGGAATTGTGTACAGAGCCTTGCAACATGGGGCCGTGCATTATCATGCTGCAAACATGAGGTGATGGTCGTGGATGAATGGCAAAACAATGGGCCTCAGGATCTCGTCACGGTATCTCTCTGTGCATTCAAAATGCCATCAATAAAATGCACCTGTGTTGTCGTTGTCCATAACATACACCTGCCCATACCATAACCCCACCGCCACCATGGACCACTCGAACCACAACGTTGAAATCAGCAAACCGCTCACCCACACGACGCCATACACGCTGTCTGCCATCTGCCCTTTACAGTGAAAACCGGGATTCATCCATCAAGAGAACACCTCTTCAAAGTGCCAGACACCATCGAATGTGAACATTTGCCCACTCAAGTCAGTTACGATGAGGACGATCAGGACGACGAGCATGCAGATGAGCTTACCTGAGACGGTTTCTGACAGTTTTTGTGAGAAAGAAGAAGAAATCTTTTTGGTTATGCAAAAAAACCGATGTTTTGCAGCGCTGGTCTCAGAAGATCTTGGAGTTGAAGATGCTGGATGTGGAGGTTCTGGGCTGGTGTGGTTACACGTTGTCTGCGGTTGTGAGGCCGGTTGGATCTACTGCCAAATTCTCTGAAACGCCTTAGAAGACAGCTTATGGTAGAGAAATGAACATTCAATTCAACAGCTCTGGTGGACATTCCTGCAGTCAGCATGCCAATTTGCACGCTCCCTCAAAACTTGCGACTTCTGTGGCATTGTGCTGTGTGATAAAAACTGCACATTTTAGAGTGGCCTTAAATTGTGGCCACCCTAAGGCACACCTGTGCACACAAATCATGCTGTTTTCTAATCAGCACTTGATATGCCACCCCTGTGAGGATGGGAGGATTATCTCGGGCAAAAGGAGAAGTGCTCCACTAAACACAGAAATTTCGGACAGATTTGTAAACAAATTTGAGGAGGGGAAAGAAAAGGGGAAAAATAGGCCTTTTGTGTACATAGAGAAAGTTTTAGATCTTTGAGTTCAGCTCATTAAAAATTTGGGCAAAAACAAAAGTGTTGCGTTTTATAATTTTGTTCAGTGTATATACTGTTGATTTGTATATATATATATATATATATATTATAATATAATAATGATGATTAAATTAATATACATTGTTATAATTTTATTAAAAAATAAAAAAAATTATATAGTAACTTTTGGCAACAGTAAATAAATATATTATTAAAAAGGAAATGAAAAACTAATTTTAAATAATTTTAGTAAAATGAATATAAAATATCCCAGTAAGGTCTATTAAGTAAAAATAAAAACAGTTTAACCCAAAAATACATGAATTTTGGCAAATATTTAAAGGTCAAATTACATTTGTTTGTCAAGCTAGTGGCTTTATTCAAACTGCCATAAAAGCATGGCATACTTCCTGAATACTTCACTGTATACATGTTTTTTTTTCTAAATAAAATTATGCATGCAACAATAATAGTAGCAATAGTTTGCTACATTGTCACATGACTTCAGTATGTTCCATGTGGCTCAACTAGTTATTTTGTATTTTTAATTTATATTTGTTTTTAAAAAAATCTTAAATATTAGGAATCCCATCTAAAAAGGAGGAAGTAAAAAATCGCTGCTGATATTACTTTCAGTTCATCCCTCATACTGGAAATTGAAGGTGAAGTTTAGCACAATGCATTGTGTACACCATGCCAATGTAGGAGCCCATCTGTGTGTTCCAACCATAACAAACATTTGCATACTTTGCTAAGCATACTTGCTGCAGAAATGGTGGGAACAGTGTGGTAGCATGCTATTCCGAACATAGGTGTTGTGTAACTTTGCAAAACAGGGTTAATCCTAATAGCAGTGAAACTAAGGTGACATGTGAGCTCGTAGCCCTAGATTCCTTACATTTTTATTCTGGTAATAGGCAGGGGAAAACTACTAGTGCCATACATCCCATGACCTCCATAAGCTCAAAGACATCATGTGAAAGTCATCCCCTCCGGACTCGTAACAGCAGCAGCCAAGACCCAAAACCCCATTTATTCACATTACACAAGTACTCCAAAGTATTTTGCTGCATATTCTCGCATTGGTGGAAACCACTCATGCATAGTCACATCCGCACATGATAGGAGTTTAAGTCTGTGCATTGCAACAGATGTATTTCATTTGAAACCTTAAGAGTAGATTTATAGTTTAATATGCATTTGCATTTGATCTCTTGTCAATGTAGAGTGAAACATCTCAGAATTGCTTTTTAACACAGCAATGCTAAAAATCAATGCTTATCCCTGTAAGTCACAAGAACCCCTTGAATGTGGAGTGTTTCTGCCGGTGGTGATGTTGCACTAGCATGCCACTGATATGCTGCTGTTAATTAGCTGCACTGTATTTCAAGGATGTGTGGGCGAGGAGAAATTGGTTTGAAATGAGACCTACCCTGCACGAGGGCTTCAGAGCACTCAGGGTCTGTGAAAACCGATCCAGCCTTCTGGAAAGGAATTTAACCCACCGACTCAAGAGCAGTTGATGATTGGGCATTATGCTTTGGCACACATGTCTGTCAAGTGATTCTTTGGTCACAGTAATCATTGTGACACACAATTGAAGACAACAATATTTCTGAATTGCTGACAAACAGGCAGCCAAATAGACAGATCTTTCTTTCTGTATGACAGACAGACAATAAGACAGATTAGATGGACGGATGGACAAACAGATAGATAGATAGATAGATAGACAGATAGATAGTTGATTGGATGATAGGACAAGTTTTGAGTTTGACAGTAGGTTTCTTAGCCAGAGAGCAGCTGAGGTTTTCTGGATCATGTCCCTTAATCTTAAGAGTGAGCTGATTGGATGATGGGACGAGTCCAACAAAGAAGCATTCATGTGGAGAGGAAGCTGTCGAGCAGGCAGCAGTCCTGCCTGCAGAGCTGTACTCAGACACTTCAGCTTCAGCAGCGCCTCTCTGTGCCCTGGCACCTACCCAGAGACTCAGAGCAGACGCCGCTGCCTGTGCAATACTGTAACAACTGATAATCCTGGACTCCTCTATCTAGCATACTGACAGACAGTCTGTGATTTTATGTAAAACAGCTATTTTCTTGCAGCAGACAGTCAAGATGGGGTGTGTTTATCAGCTAGTGCTAAGAGGAGAGTTTTTCTGTATGTTTGGAAGCTCACAGTCAATTATGCAATAACCAGTTTAGTGAACAATTACACACCCTCAGATTTATTTAGAGAGCAATTACATGTGGAAAATTTACAAAGCCCTTAAGATAACATTGATAAGGTTTGTTTTGATCCTAGTTAGCTATTGAGTTAGGTGCACTCTGGACCCAGTGAAGACTGGACTGGAACTTTCACTAGAATCGTCTTTGAGTTATTTATAGAAATCTTCTTGAAGACTTTGGTTACTGCATAATTGAGGTTGACCATTATAATTGTTGACCTTGTGTCAGTGATCTAAAGTGTTTATTCACAGGGCCAAACACAACTGCCTTGACACTGCAATGAATAAGCCTATCATTGACTGTTAAGAGAAGATAAATGTATTGGAAAAATGTTGTTGTGCAACTGAATCACTACACGCCTTTACACACAGTATCAACAATGGCAGAAAACAATCCTTAGATTTGCAGAAGGAATCAAGCCATATCTAGAGAACAGAATATCAACGAAACTAGGGTGGGGACACTTTCGGGCTAGTAAGCAACCATCTAGCAGCCACCCAAAACACCCTGGGAGACACCTTAGCATTGCAATGACTCCATTCAGAGCACCAACTGTTTCACAGCACACTTGTAACCTCCCACAACACTCTCTGTAATAACCATTTAGAGCACCTTCAGAGCCCAACTGTATAGCAATGGCCTACCAACAACCCATAACACCCTAGCAACACAAAAACAGCCAATCAGAACACCTTAACAGTCACAGTTTAGCTAAACTTAACTGCATAGCAATGCCCTGGCAACTCTAGCAATGTGTTAACAACCATTCAGAATGCCTTATCAACTGCAACAATTTAGGACCAGCAACAACACCTGAGTAATGGTGTAACAACTTCTTTCAAACAACTTAGCAACTGCATATTTAACACCTTGACAACCACAAACTACACCCCACCGAAGTGGTAACAACCATTGGGAATACCTTGGGAACTGCATAGCAACACCCTGGTAACTGCCCATAACAGCCTACCAATGTGGAAACTCATTCAGAATGCATTGGGAACGGCATAGCAATATCTAGTAACAGTGTAACAACTGGAAAGGAACAACCTGGCAACCATCAAAAACACTGTATTAAGAACGCCTTAGGAACTGCAAAGCTAACCTTGCTAACCACCCCAAATGCTCTAATAATGATGTAACAACCTTTGATAATGTCTAAGCAACTGCTTAGTAACACTGTGGCAACCACCCACAAAACCCCACCAACAGTAACCAATTACATGTAATCTGGATTACATAATCAGTTTCCAAAAATAAAGTTTTTGTAGTTAGATTATATTACATTTTAAAATGTAATATGTATTAATTGATTACATGTACGTTTAGTGATTACATCTAATTTGGAATCAATAATGGACTACAATTTGTAAGTAATCTACCCAGTACTGCCTACCAATATGGTAACAACCACTGAGAATGCCCAGCAACACCCTGGCAACCACCCACAACACCCAACCAATGTGGAAACAGCCATTCAGAATGCATTAGGAACTGAATAGGAACACCCTAGTGGTGTAACAATCTTTTAAAACAACCTAGAAACTGGATATGGTGGCACTACAGCGATCAAAAATACGAAATTGCTCATAACTCCCAAACCATTAGTCACAGACTTAAGTGTCTTATTTGGAATCCTAGGCTCACGTCAGAATCGATTATCACTCTTTAATTTTCAGATATTTTGGAAAAACTTTTGCGGACTACTCCTAGGTTTTTCACCCGATCTGAAACAAACCAGTGCAGAAAGATTCTCTGGAGAGTGAACGTCAACAATTATCAAAAAAAGTAGAAATTTCGACTCGCTGTTGCGACGGTATGCCAAAACGTTTGTAAGGGGCAAAGACACTTTTACTTAAATGCCTATAACTCTTGAATGGAACAAAAAGGAGATATTTCGCCAAATCACCAAATGAAGAGTTTTTGGCACTTGGTGGAGCTTTTTATACAGGGGGAAAAATTAAAATGGCTATAACTACGCACTCGTTGGTCCGATTGGCTTGAAAATTGGTGTGCCATGTCTTTATCTAAAGTGCCACAAGTGTCTGTGAGGACATTTACGTATCTCCGGGGCCGTTTACACGACAACGTTTTCAGCCAAAAACGGTAATTTTTTTGTGCGTTTTGCCTGTTCATTTACACGACAACAGCGTTTTGGGGACTGAAAATGCAAGTTTCATACAAGAAAATACAAGTTTTTGAAAACGCCACCGTTATCGTTTCCGTGTAAACACCCAGTACGGGCATCTTTGATAACAGTGACGTCATGCGCGTGCGTAGTACATGTTAGGTTTTTTTTTTTTTTGTAGTAGGTGTTAGGTATGTAGACATGCGCAAGTACGTTTCGTGTCGATTTAAAGGCATAAAAGTAAAGGCAAGCGCGGACAAACATACACAACAATGGTGGAGTATATAGTACTGTTGTTGCTGCTCAAGAGGTTGCTAACGCTTCTTCAGTAAAGTGTGGATTTACTACGCCAATATTACAACCAACAGCGGAGAAATATCATATTCATCATATACAACATATAATCGTCACTTCCCTACAGGTACTATTTACTAACAAGGTGACAGCGCCATCTACTGTCCTGGCATACGTAATACAGCGTTTTCGCGAATATGTGTAAACGCGAATCATTTTGAAAACGTTGTGTATACGTGAAACTTTTTAAAAACACAAGGGAAAACATTTTCAGTTTTTGACTACATCGTTGTCGTGTAAACATCCTTAAACAACACGGATGTTATCGGCCAATCAACTTTGAGCACCTAATAGACGAGGTTAAGAGAGGCCAACTGGAACAAAACTCGATAGGCATGTTCAATCCATGGCCCTAAAGGTCTGTAAGAATTTTGAAAGACCGGCCACTAGTTGGCACTAACAAGCTTTATGGCTCTGTAATCATGTGGTTTCACACATCCACACAATATTCATATAATTTGATAGATCTTCTCATACTGAGCAACCTTGCCTCAAGAACCACTGCTGTCAATCAAATAGTTCGTTAAAATATTCTCGATTATGTAAAAAACCTACTTTTGTGAACTAGTCCAAGGTTTTTTCACTCAACCTCAATAAAACCACTGCAGCACGATTCTCTGGACTCTTTAGATCAATAATTCTCTTTGGGTAGCTATAACAGGGTTGTTTAGAAAAGGGGCCTATCCGAATATACCCAAAAGCCTTCCGCCTTCCATTTACCCCTTCCCCCCACCCAACCCCCACCACCACACATCTTAAAATGAAAAGCACTTTGACCCCCTGTAATCGCTGCTTGCAGCTATATATTTTTTTTTATGATTATTAAATGTGTACACTTACTAAATAATTCAGGAGACATATAAGATATCCCATTCAAAAAAATCTTGTTGCATGAGTTGAATACATTACTCATCAGTTCAACGTTTACTGTGGAACTTCCAGTTCCGTAAGCTGGCTAAAAATAGATAAACAACTCATTCTTTTTTTCAGACCACCCAGTGTTTTATTAGACTGATTTATGTATTGTATGCAGAAATAAATGTCCATTTGAAAACTTACGTTTTTCAAAATCCCTAGTGAATAGTATTAAGCTCAACAAAACAATAAATATTAATCAACTCTCTATAAACCTTCAATTGTATTTTTATTGAACTCATTACAGCCATGGTAGAATGCAATAAATAATGCATCAATATGAATATTTAAACACACAACTCTGTACAGTCAACTTTTAAGCGGCGCTTACATGTTAAAAACATGTTAGTAAAGCCTATAGGAAGTAATAGTGAGTTGTCAGCAAGATGCCATCTTTCTTCTCGTGGTGCCTGATCTCCATCCATGCCCTGTTCCCCTAATAGTGGGCTGCTATGAGATAAGCACTGACAGGCATCCTGCAGGCAAAAACACAGAGCTGATAATGCAGCAGATAACACAAAGAGACACAACAGTCAGACATGCGCTACATAAACTGCAGCTCCAGCCTCAGGATGCAGGAATATTTCGAATAGCAGGGATTGCTTGTGTTTTGGGATTTAGCAGGGATTTTGCTTGTGAAACACTGACGGAGGACTGGGAGAGCAGATGGTTGGTAACGCTTGTGTTAGTAGAGAATCACACAGCCCAGTAAACACAGAGCACTGACCACCAGCACACTCACATCCCTCAGCCTTTATTTGCACTGCTGTAACACCATTATTTACACGGGACGCACCCGAAACTACTGGGCTGACATCAGATTGATCAAAAGCAATGACATCAAATCAAGTGATGGGGGCAACAGGAAATGATGCAATAGAAAATACCAGCCAAATACCAAGCATTTTACCATTAAAACACACCATTGCACCGTTCTGAAAAAATAAGAGTTACTTACCCTCGCACATTATTCCAAACTTGTATAATTTTTTTCTTCTGCTGAACACAAAGGAAGAGATTTTGAACGGTTTCATCCATACAGTGAAAGTCAATGATTACATATTAGTTTATTCTTTTTTTTCCCTTGTAAATTTTCCTTTTAAAAAATCCTACTGTGTGCCATACCATTTAGCACCTCTCAAGCAATTAGACCAGGGGTGGCGAACGTCGGTCCTGGCGAGCCGCAGCCCTGCAGAGTTTTGCTTCAACCCTAATCAAACACACCTGAACAAGCTAATCAAGGTCTGAACGGTTATTAGGAAGCTACAGGCAGGTGAGTTTTAATTAGGGTTAGAGCTGAACTCTGCAGGGCTGCGGCTCTCCAGGACCGGAGTTCGCCACCGCTGAATTAGACCATGTATGAAACAAATATTTATACAAGTTACTAAACACAGTTATCATCATCATCATCATATCCACTGACCCTCAGTAACTGTTGATTTAATGTAATGTAATGTTTAATGCATTTTATGATGTTGGTATCAAAAATAGAATGCATTTCTTTCTCATTATTTTTTTATATCCATATGATACGTTTAAAACAAGATAAAAAAAAAAGTAATCCAAAAACTAGTCAGAATACTAACTACAGTTTTCATCACGTAATCCGTAATCACGGACTATAATTTGTAAGTAATATGCCCAGCTTTAACAACAGTGCAGTGAAGCTTAAACACCAAATGCCTAATTTTTAATGTCAGGGTTTTTAACACGTACATTATTGTTTATCAGCGTCCATAAAATTAGTTTTCTTCGAACTTTAAATGATATACCAAGTAACAAAGTCATGCCTAGATCCTGTGGATGATTTTGCATTTTACAGTTTCAGACATGTGATGTGGTGAATGAATGGTGGCACAGAAACTCAAACACACAGGAAGTCATAGACAGAGGGGCAGGGAGCTGACTTCCATTGCTTTGAAAGAAACTATTGTATTGCTAATGCAGCCAACCACGAACTACTAAAACTACTCTAAACGTAACAATGAGGATCACACACACAACAGATTCGAGCTGAAACACGCACTTCTTATATTGCTTGATAAAGCTTTAATTTCTCTGTAATGGCACAGTTTCCAGCTGTGGATTACGCATTCAGCATCAAGAGTACAGTACACAACATCTACAAAATAACACAAAAGTTCAAAAACTGAAGTCTGTCCAACCATACTTTTACACTGCAGAAAAAAAAACCAACAAAAAAAAAATGTACAACTTGATAAATTAAGCCTTAGGAAGCAGTGTATGCAATGGATATCAACCAAACTTCATAAATAAACTGTACATATTATTTTAAAACAAATTAAAAGCTTTTTTTCTTACTTTTTGTCAACTTTACAGCACATCAAATAAAAGCGGTGGATCACAACTAGACTTTTTTTCTACTCGGACTGATGACTGTATGGTAAACATGTAGTAGTAGTTTCTCTCGGTCTCTTTGAGTCCAAGGCTGTAGTAAAGAAAGATCATTTAAAAGAGTGAAATGTCGCAACTGTAAAGTACTAGCACAGGATATGACACTTAAACTCAAACTGGCTTTGTCTCGAGATATTTTGAGACTGTCTAGGCAGCTCACTATCATATTGTTTCAGATCCTGTAAATGCGGCCCAGTTTCCAATTTCTCAACCGTTCTGCGTTACTTGTTTTAAGTAAACGCACATTTTCTCACATCCACATGGCACCACACAGGTCACCAGTCTTTCACAAAACATGTTAATCCGACAAACATACAACTGTACACTCACGGAAAAAAAAAAGTCCAGTTCCCCACAGAACGTTACGATAATGCAATCCTTTCAGAATTGACTTATCAAAAAAGGCAATATTTCTGCATTCAGCAGCATTCTCTCACAGCCACACGAAGAGGGGAAAAGTCTCAATGGGAAATTTACAGTGCATTCGTAGACTTTTCGTAAATGAGGTGTAGTTTCTTTTTGACACAATATTTCACATATATTTAATAAGCAGATACGGTTGAAAGTCAAAAGAGAGGAACTTGAAGAACAGTTGCAGAAAATGCCAGCTTTCCCATTCCCTAAAGTTTCTACGGTGGTGTTTCAGGCGTTACCGATAGACGATGAAAAAACGTTATCGTCACATGTTCATGCGAAGGTACATTCGGTTTTATCAATGGTGCAGAACTACATCACATCGGGCCTTATTCAAAAGCAGAATTAATTTCTTAGTCATTCATAAAACCGTTTTTAAGTTATGCCGAGACCATTATTATATAATTGTAGCACAGAATTCATGCGATCGTTTATGCAAGAATGGTTTGAACTAATTATTCAATCTATATTATGCAAGAATTGATTAAATTATTCAATTCAGTGCAACGGTTTACTAAAGAATTATTGGAATAATTCGCAAAACCTTGTTTGCATAAACTGACACACCAAACTGAATAATAAAACCAAAATTGTTACCTTCAATTGAATAATTTGTAAAAACCAATTCCAATTTACAGAAGAATAGTTTTACCAGTTATTAAATGTAACTGGTTTCACATGTAGTTTACGTAAGAATGATTTCACAAAAACTCTGTTCGTGTTTTATGAATGAGGCCCACTGAGGTATGATCAATGCGTAACGGTCAACTAAATCTGAAATGTTAATTATACCACAAATGGACACAGAAATGGGTTTGGAAGCTTGCGTTCGTTTCACAGCCTGAATAGAGTAAAACTAATAATGTATATGATTATTGCTAATTGATTGATCCCCAACTGTTAATACTTCAACTGCCATGTTACGAACAAATGGCATTCATTCCGTGGCCTCATGCACAAAACACAGTTTATTTCCAATAGTCGGCCCAAAGCGTTCAGTAGAACAAAATCAGATGTATTCAAATGAGAAGTAATAAACCAACACCAGAACAAACACACAAACAATGGAGGGTTGGCATTAGGCTAAAACAGTTTAGTACTTCCTAAATGGCAGCTGATGGAATATGAAGACACATGCACACGGCTTTTTTTCTGAATCACATATTATGGTTTTAAAATAACAACAAGGTTTGAACAGTTCAGGTGAACGAGTAGATTATCTGTTAAACAATACTGCCAGTGCTGGCATGGGTTGCTCACGATCAGCGGTATGATTTATGAACGAATAGCAGCAAGAGTCAAGAAATTAGGAAAATGCAGAAAAAGCGGTTTAACAACAAACTGGTAGCAGTACAAAACAAAAAAAAAATAAGCAGTTCCTCGAGATACAACCGTGGAAAAAAAGGGGAAGATGGAGAAGAATGTCAGTTGTTTCGTGAATACTGTTTGACTGTAAGAGTATTTATGTTAATGGGGAACGAGTAGAGTGCGACTGTCATATTTTGAAATGCATCAAAGTGTAAACGCAAAGGTTTATATAAAATTGAACACTCACTCATGCCAAATGGTTTCAACCCCCATCAAAAAAAAAAAAACAAAAAAAAAAAATGAGTTACACTTTAACTTTCTAAAAAAAAATGTTGGACGTCAAGAGAATTGGGTTTTTAAGGGCTAACTGTAAATGACATCGGATGAAAAATGTTGGAGACAATTATGCACCCTTACAATCCAGTTCAAACATCAAGACAACTTGACAGCTTCTTACAAACAAACAGCAGCAGGCCAGAAAGTGTGTTTTAGGGCAACCTGATCCTGGTCGAGAAGCAAAATACTGCAGGACGAGAACGAAGCACACGGGGGAAAGGATTAGACTTGAAGAAGGAGGGAAAAGCGTTAAGATGCCAAGCGTTTATAGATGCTATTATAAACAATAGTAGAAAAACGCTTGCTCTTCAAATGGCACTAAAATGTATAGGATATGCGAGATTTTTTATTATTTTTATAGTTTAAATCTGCAGATATCATGTTGAGGAGTAAACCTCATGCTCGAATACTGCAGGGAGAATGCAAAGACTGTACAAGAGTCGTCGACAGTATGCCACAATTCTCTATGTATAACTTCTACCGAAGATATTGCTCTGTCCAGTAAACATAAAATGGACCTGAGTGCATCCGTTTCGAGCATTCAGAAGTCCAAAAATGTATCAAATATGGCAAGAGTGCTGTATGTTGAGAGCAACACTGTGATAAGCAAGTGATCCATTCATGCGCTAGCGCCATTTTAAAAGGCTTCAGTCATTCTCCACCCCACTATTATCGTTAAAAACTGTACTGTTCATCCAACTAATTTATAAATGGATATGTCAACGAAATACGAGCTGGTTCAACTACCACTAAACATGTTGCCAGGGAAACCCTTACAAAAAAAAAAAAGAGAAAGAAAAAAAAAGGATTACAAGTTAGATAAGTTTTTAGCAGGTGTTTATGATGCCCGTCTTGAAGGGCCGCCTCCTCACCACCATAGTTTCACACAAGTTCTCTTCTTCAAAAACTTTTGCTCATCGAGAACGGAGCGGTCGCAATTGTCAAGAGCGCCACAGGAAAACAAAAAAAAAAAAGGCACAAGGGACATAAATAAATAATCTATTTGCTAAAGTCACAGGTTAAAAACTATCAGAAGTTGGAATAAAACCCAAAACAAAAAAAAGTTGCAGTTCGTTTGTCCATCTGCGCCTACATCTTCTCAGTTCTGTGTCCATGTACACATCAGTGCATAGTCCCAGGCACACGGTGCCATTTAAACATCCAAGATTTCCTCTGCCGTACCTCCGCAACGCAATCGGTAGCGTCCCGCCCTCCAGCTGATGGTGGGGTCCCAAAGAGCGGACAAGAAAATCTGAATTGTCATGGACTCCCTGATGAACCAGGCCACTGCGTAGTCCAGCTTGGAGAAGGATGGAGGGCCGCCCTTTGAGGAAAAAAGGAGAATTACAACAAGAACCGACAAATGCTACAGTTCAAGATAAAATGGCTTTAAGAAGCCAAGAAGAGTTGAACATGAAAACCATCTCTTCATGAAATTTCCTCAGAGAGTTGATTGGATGTCAAACAAGAAATCTTTCATTTCTGAGTAGAATGAGGTTGGGATTGGAATTCAACCCGGAAACAATTGAGCAAGGCTCCATTGGGAATTGAATGGATTGTCAAAAATGGTCCAGAAAGGAGCCAGAGCTTAAGTTTGGGTAACACTTTAGTTTAGGGACCAACTCTCACTATTAACTAGTTGCTTATTAGCATGCCTATTAGTAACATACTGGCTGTTTATTAGTACGTATAAAGCACATATTCTGCACCTAATACCTAAACTTAACTATTAATAAGCAGCAAATTAAGAATCAAAAGTCGTAGTTAATGGTTTGTTAATAGTGAGAATTGGACCTTAAAATAAAGTGTAAATTTTGCTGTGTATTGTGTCTCACCTGTATTCCTCTCAGCTGGATGTAATCCGAAATGAACCAGGCCAGGCAATGGCACAGGAAAAACACCATGATGTCCCAGCGAAACACATGGTGGGCGGCCCAGCCGATGAGAAGACTGGCCACAAAGCACTCGGAGATGGGCTCGATGATGGTGGCCGGCAGCATGTTGATTCTCAGCTTGGCCCATCTAGCAAGAGCAGATAACAATGAGATGAGCTCAGCAGTTTTTCTGCACCACAAAATGGGAACTAGTACCATCTAAAGCCACAAAAACAACATCATGTGTTACAGTTGGATAGCTTATTCTGACAAACATATCAAAATCTATTCAAGATTTGCTTCTCCGTATTATGATGCAATTTAAAAGACAGGAATCCATCAACAACGCTTTAAGAAAATTGCGAACAGCAACAAAAATAACCCAGTCCCATCACTGCGCCAGAGGTGGCCCCATCAGGAAAACAGATTGGTTTCACTAGAGGACATAAAAAAAGCTGATTGAACAACCGGCGTACCTGATCATGCGAGACTGGAATTGTGCAATGGAGTACGAGCCTGAATTCTGCATGGCTACCTGCGTTGCCATGGAAAATTTCCATCCTCTGCAAGAGAAACACCACATCATTGCACTGGCAAATAAAGGACATTTTAGCCGAGGCTGAGAGATACGATTCTGAACACACATTAAAGGAATATTTTCATTAAAAACTGTCAAGCTATAAATAGACATTCAATTAAATTTGTGCATACAAATAAATGAATGGCATACTAAATGCTACTGTATGACTTCAAATGATTTGATAAGGAAAAGATCAAAACTGAAACAGGTATTCATTAAAAACCTCGATATCTTATAACTTAATATACATGGAAGCGAATTAGATTTCACACGATTAACTGAAATTATTTTTTTTTGGCGTTAGTCACACATTAAGTCTATTGCATGGCTTAATATCTTGAATATAACAGTTTGTATGGACCACTTTTATGATACATTTAATATGTTTTGGAAATTGTTGACAGTGTTGTTATAATTAAACAGACTAAAACCATTAAAAATTATAAAAAATGTTATTTGAAAAAAATAAATGTTAACAGAAAGCAAAATAAAAATTCAGCTAGTTGTCAAAGCAACATTTTTAAATGTTGCTTAGTTTAGGCCAAGTGCTAAAATAAAGAAAATAGCCTAAAACTTGTAAATAAAATGACAAAAAACTGTACAGACATTAAAAAATGAAAAATGACTAAAACTTTAAACCTAAAGTGAAAACAAAAATCTAAAAAACTAACTAAAACACTGATCATTGCAGCTTGACAGCCTTCACTTTCATTGTATGGAAAAGAGCAGCATGAACATTTTTCTAAATATCTTCTTTTGTGTTCAACAGAGCAAAGTAAGTCAGTTTTGGAACTTCATGAGGGTGAGTGAATAACAGAATTATAGTTTATTTCTTTCTTTTAAAGACGATGAAAAAATATAACCTATCAAAAGCCATTTTCACTGTACGGATATTTAATGAGTCTGGCAAACCTGTCTGCGATGGCCTTGGCCATGAAGTAATCTTCAGCGATGTACTGGGCAAACGCAATCAGCCCGCCCGCTTGGTCCAGGATGTCCTTCCTCATGAGACACGACATCCCCGTGACGCACTTGATTCCCGTTACATTGGCTGAGATGTAGGAACGAGGATGTGACGTTCCAAAATAAACCTGCAGGATTTCCCATGGGACAATGTTTACACTTCATATAATTCATCTCGGAAGATTTGATGCATTTACTATCGCATTACGCTTGTAAACACTTCTGACGAATGTTTATTAGCCAGGAGCTTTTCAATTTTACATGCTAATACCATTGCTCCAAGTAGGGGGTCTGTGCAAAAAATCGAATGCGATTTTTTTTCATGCGCATCTCGTCAGTAAAGCTGCTCCTGTGTTTAGTAGTAAATCTCCAGCACGTGCTTGCAGATGGAGCAGCATTTACTACACAGAGCCGTAGTTCGCTGACAAGCTACGCAAAATCGCATTCAAAATCGGCAATGAATCGCATGCGAACTCCGCTTGTCAGCGAACTACGGCTCTGTGTAGTTCGCTGTGATGCCGCTCCATCTGAAAGCACGTGCTGGAGATTTACTACTAATCACAGAACCGGCTTTACTGACGAGATGCGCATGAAAATCTCATTTGATTTTTTGCACAGCCCTACTTCTAAGTCTGTTTTTGTAACGTCTATAGCTCATTCGTCACAACAATGTAACTTTATTTGATTGAGAGACCATTAGTGATTAGGTTTTACTTGGCGCTTACAAAAACGTCATAAACCAATATTGTCAGCAGTTAATGAATTTTAATATCGTACTGATTTGCCAAAAGAGCTTTAAAGTTCAGAGGAACAAAGGAACTACAACATATGGTGTCCCATTTCAAGTCTCTACTAGCAACAAAACCACAACTCGTCAGTTTTATTGCAGTGTGACAGGACAGAACAGCACTTCTTCCAATACATAATAGCAATGACGCGTTCATGAGCATCTAATAAAACCAAAGCTTTCCTGAGCCAAATCCAGACGACCAACACTGTCCCGACAAAGAATTCAGAATGTCACTAGTGAAGGCTGCTGACCTGCTCCAATGTGGCGGCAAATCCTTGTCTGTCTGCCACGTAAGGAAGACCGTGAACCAGTCCCACCTTCTCCGTCATCTGATTGGCCATATCAGTGAGAGTGTCTGACTTCACTGTTGATATTAGATCATAGTTGTTCAGAGGTGAATCTCATGAAAGCATGTCCTGGTCATGTTATTCTTTTTACAGGAAAAAAGTCATAATAAAGAATTGTATTCACTGAAACACTGAGATGTGATAGTCCATTTAAAGCAGTCGGTTTTAGATGGTAATGTGGGCGAACTCACCTCGAATGCCACTGTCACAGATCCAGACGAGTTCGTACCTTGCCCCTTCATAAGCGGGCATGAGGTTATTTATTTTTGGATTGATACCAACTTTCTTACCTCCTAGAACAAGATAAAGAGAAAAAAATTTCAGTAACTACCATTAGAGCTGTAAATGATTGCATTATAGCATCATAAAATCTGGCCATTTTGAAAGAAACAAGTGTGGTTGTCAATTTAATTGTGTTTTTGTTTTGTCAGTTACAGAGGTTTCCGTGAATAATAATATCTCCGATATTAAAGTATATTAGAAAACATCTGAAATCTAAAAATATTTCTCTTTTGGTCTTATAACGGGGACTACATTCTATGTAAGCTGACTGATATCCAGTCTACAATAGTAATAAAATAATGATCATTTCTATGCATTTTTAATACAATCCCCATCCCAGGTCTAGATCAGTTCAGCCATGTTCTCATCTCACACCATATCAGTGATATTTTAATATTACTTGTATACTATTATAGTATTTATTAATATTTTGAAATAGATTTGATATTTTTTTTCTTTTGCCATGTGATTTTTCCATTTTTATTAGTTTGTTTTATTTTGTTTATATTTCAATTTTAGCTTCTTAATTATTTTAATCAGTTTTAGTAACTTCAGTCATAATTTTAATATATTTCCGGGGGGTTGTGTTTTAATTAATTGCCAAGGCACCATTTATAGTTTTCACTTTTGAATCTAATATTTCTACTTATTTCAATTAACAAAAACTATTTTAATATTTTTAGTTAACAAAATAACAATTAAACCATATTAGCCAAAAATGAAATATGCAAACGTGAACCTGAAGTAAATTATGCTCATAACGTTCCCACTTCAAATTACAAATATAAAAAAACTATGAACTGGAAATCTAAAATTCACATTGACAGAAGTCATTATTATTATTATTTATTATTATTTTATTTGAAAATTAAAATGTGGATGAAAATAAAAATATTTTTATTAAATTGAATTTTAGATATGAGTTATTGTTTGATTTAAAAGCGAAATTTGACTTTAAATTAAAATGCACATTGACAGAAGTCATATTTAAAAATATAATAACAAAAATTTAAAAAATGAAATATTAGATTGATCAAGCAATTACATAAATTGTAACAGGTCTAGCGTCCATCAATAAAGCAGACTCTCTTTAAATCCTCTTTATGGATGGGATGTTTATTTGTGGACCGAACACCTAAAGATCATATGGCGCAGGGCCTCTGAGAGCACTAATGCATTTCACAAAGCACGCTTTACCGGCGTCTGATTGGCTGGTGGGGTAAACGACTCGGAGATGTTTAAAGCAACAACCTCGCAGACGTTACATGTTTTCTAACTTGGCTTCAGCTTGATACAAAGCAGCGGATGACATCTCCAGGACGGCCCGTCTCCCCTGACTGTTTGTGCCGTAACAGACTAGCTGAAGGCAGCGGGGCGGATCACACGACCCCAGAGAGACACCCGCTCCAGTCACCAGCTGTTCCTAATGAGCAAGATTCAATATCCACTCCAAGAGCTACATTTGCAAATACACAGAGGAGTTGTGGCGCACACGCGGGTCTCGGCATTCCTCTTAAGGGGCTCCTCAGAGACCCTGCCATTTCCCTGCACACTACTAAACAAAACTGTCAAAGACAGCGGAAGCCTCGAGGGACGAGAGATGCTCCTCAGCACAACACTGCCTGAGCTTTCTGTACTATTGGCTCCATTATACATGGAAAGCGTGAGATTATCATCAAATACTTACCTATAAATAACCTGGCGTCAACATTCGGATATTTGCCCAGCAGCTTTTTACAAACATCAATGGCTGGATCGTCATGGTCTTGGACGCACAGCAGAATTTCATACTGTGGAAAAAGACAGAAACAATTTTGAGCAACTCAAGTGATTATGGCCCAATGATACACTTAGAGGCACACAGTTCATAAACGCTGGCTGCTATTATGTAAATATATTGTAAAATGTAATTTATTCCTGTGATGCAAAGCTGAATTTGCAGCATCATTACTCCAGTCTTCATTAGCTATGTTTCCATCATCCTATTTTAATGCGGGCATTTAAAAGTATCGCATAAGAAACGAGTGATGGAAACGCCAAATTCGAAAAACAAAAAATCCCTTAATTCGCAAAAAAAGTTTTTACACTGGCTTGAGGTGGTTTTTGACTTGTGCAAAAAAAAAAAAAAGGGCGGTTGATTGTGAACATTGGGGAGATCGGGGAGATGGAAATGCATTTTGCGAATAAATTCCTCCAAGCGTATCAAAAAAGTAATTGTGAGGATTAGCGTATGAGATGGCCAAAACCTGACCCTAACCAGCGGACCGATCTCGTTCACCTAGCAAAACCATCTATACACTGTAAAAAATTACTGTGAATTTAACGGTAAAAGACTGTTAAATGGTTAACGGTAAATTCCCTTACTATATATACGCGTGGAAAAACGGTATTGGGGACATTACAGGTATTGGACATGTAATTTTATGGTAGTTTTACCGTTTTTGGAAGTGAAAAAAAAAACATGTAATTTACAGTGAATAGCTGTAAATTGACATTCCCAGAATTCCCTGCGTAAAATTTCAAATTTGATGTTTTTTTTGTTAAAATAACTATGTTTCTTAGTTTTTTCCTTTCAGTTCTGTATATTAGGGTTGTGTGTTACACCAAATTGTTAAATTAATGTTTATTGCATTAATTCAGTTTCATGTGTGTTACCGTGATGGTGTTTCGTGTTTGTGTGAATGACACTGTGCACCTTCTATATTTGTTATTATTTTAAAGCTGCTTGTGATGGGCTTTGGGTAATAATGTGACTTTCTCATTACCACCTGCATTTTGTGGTTATCAGTGTATTACAAAGCTGCAAAACTGATTTCAGTGCTTCAATAGGTTGGTACATAATAACATTTTATCAGTTAATGAAATCACGGTATTTAACTGTAAATTTAAGTTAAAACCATAAAAACCTAAAACATTGCTACCGTATTTTTTATGGTAAAATTCCGGCACCACAAGGCTCCGTTTTTACCGTAGGATTTTTACGGATTTTTTTTTTTTTTTACAGTGTATGTTGTTATGGTCATTCGGAAATGCCCGAGCAGTCTGTCATCAAAGTATTTCTGTATAATGTCTTCCACGAGTGCGTTCCCAAACAGCAGCATCCACCTCCGAAAGCATTGACAGCATTTATCGTGTTTCGTCTGCTCGCTCCGAGGCGCAAGTAATTTATTATATGTGAAAATTATTATATTTTAGTATATTCTTAGTGATTTATAGTGCCAGTTTATCAGGAAGTGACAATTTTGTTCTCTTTGACTTGTTGGATGGAAACAGTGATTGTTCGCAAATGTTTTACGTGATATTCCAATTTTGCGCATAAGTTAAACTCGCAACTTTGGATGGAAACCAGGCTATTGATTATTATCAATGCTGAAAACTGTGATAAATGTATTTACAATTTTGATCAATTGAATGTGTCCTTGCTGAATAAAAGTGTTAATTTCTTTCAAAAAAAAGTAGTAAATAGTATACATTAAAGTCTTAAAGATATATGAACAAATGGTAAGATGGTGAAAAAAAATTAAGCAAAAACAAAATAATTACAATCAATTGTTAATTAAAAGAAAATGAATAATAAGGCGTGACTATTGGCACTGAGATTAGTTTAGCGTTTCTGGGTGGTTAACTTAGTTACGCTGGTCATTAACTTCTACTGTTGTTGAGTAGTACGGCTCATATTAAAAGTTTCATATTAACAGCATTATCTGCCGCTACATGTTTGATACTGGATAAGTATCATTTCAAGGCATTTTGGTGACCATTATCTAGCTGACTGAAAGTAGCGCGAGCATGCAAATATCCATACATGTCAGGGTGCAGTTGCAGAATGTGGGAAAAGAGGGGTAATGTGTGTTGCCCCTTTAATCTTCTAGACGATATTAGGTCATGCATTACTAGGTATGCACTAAGCTAAATACAGTTTTTTTTCTTCTTCATGTCAAAGTCATTTTTCTTCATGGCAGGTACATTCAGGATTTAAGAAAATGCAATTAATGTGCAGCAAAAAAATTATATAATATCTAACAATATCTTATGATACCTGATTATGTAATAAATATATAATAATTATTATTAAACAGATTTTTTTTTGTGCAAATCAATTACACTGTACATTGTTCACATATTCACCAGATGATACAAATGCTTCTCGTTGCACATACAACTTGAATACACCTTTTATATGATGAATGTGTTTATGAATATTTTTCAATTTCTCAATTAATCCATTCAGATATTTTTGAGGTATGAAGTCAACAAATATCTTGCCATTATAATAATAAAAAAGGCTCATTATTAAAAAAACGAAATTTATGAAAATAAAAAAAAAATGACAAAGTGTTTTGACAATTTATTCAAGGAGAAAAACATGCAGTGAAGAAGTTTTTTTTTGTTCAAAATATGGGAAAAAATATGTTACGTCTACATCAGGCAGTGGTTTGCACTGTGTATCAAAAATTGATAATCTCAAAAAATATGAGATAAATTGACCATGGCCGCAAGTTGTTCCAGGCTGTTCATAAAAAACGTCATATGGTGTGACTCTTAAACGTATAAAATAAGTAAATAACTTACTAACTAACAATTATATACAAAAAAATTATATATAATTTTTTTGTTTTTTTACAACAAAAATCTAACGGAAAAGTTTTCACTCAATGACAAGTTGGTTTTTATAACAAATAACTTTTTAAGCCATTAAATACAGATGCTTCCTTCTCATTTCATAATTTCTCCTCAACCAAAGGACAGATTCATAAAAAAAGTGGCACAACTTTCCCATACGCTCACTATTTAGTCCATAATCTAAAAAGAATAGACTAATGAAACACCCAAAATAGTAACAGACACTGGGGTGCAAACAGCATCTGCCAAAAATATAACTAAAGAAAACAAAAAAATGCATCAAGGAGCTGAATATGTCCCCAATAAAGCATCAGAAAACTCATAGGATCCACAAAGCTGCTCTGGATTTTCTATTGATCTGAGCTGACAGCACTGAACTTCCAGCACTCGACTGAATTGAGCGGCAAAGAAAGCGTGGCAGGCCACATAACAAAAGCTTTCAGGGAAGGCAGTTTGAGGCTTGGAGTCGCACCAGGGCCAAAGTGCGAAAGAACAGGCCTGCGCTCTGACAAGAGACACCCGTCCCCCTCCAGCCACCTCATAATACTCCACAGCCACCATGTTGCCATGGCTATGGCACGGGACACTGGAGCCGAAAGACAAAGGGCCTTTTCTGTGCTCTCACAGATGCGGGTATGCGACAGTAACCCCGAGCGGGGTAATAGTGCTGCGCTGAAAACCCGGGAGCCTCTCATTCAATCATTTATAGACGCGCACGGGAGCAACCCCTCCAATTTACATCCAGCGCAAGAAATCAGGAGCGCCTCTATTGAACTGTGCCTAGATCAGCCTGTCCCAAATGAGGGAGCGTCAGAGACTAAACATGAGGTTGTGAAATAATTCGATGAATACTGACGTCAGAGAGAGGTGAAATGGAAAGCAAGGGGAAATCCAAGTGTGCAACATTCATCTTAGATCTCGTTACATGTGTTGCGGTGCGGGGGGGGAAAACAGCCAAAAAAAGCGAAAGTGCTCGTGTATAGGGGTCTGTGTTAATAAATCCAGCTTCACCTCCACGAATGGGGGAGTATACGTTTTTTGTTTGTTGAATTTTGCAAATCGCCTTTCCTAATAATGTGCTAGTTAGCAAGTTTCACGATGAATGCGGCTGAAGTTAAGAGTCTCTAGGAGAACTGCGCGTCACCCCACGGAAGAGAGGGGCGGTGTCAGCAGAGCTCATTAGCATTTAAAGGGAAATGCACCATAACGGCTTGCTGTGAACAGAGCTGTTTTTGACAGGTTCAAAGGGTGTTGTTTTACACCACCATTGAGAAATTTTAACCAAAGTATGTTATAGACTTTTCATTAAGACCCTAAAGAATCATATCAACTTGTGGGGGGGAAAAATGGGCATCTAGGGACCAATTCTCACTATTGACTAGTTGCTTATTAGCATGCATTTTATTAACATATTGGCTGTTTATTAGTAGAGGTGGAACAATATATGGCGATATTTCGTTGTCCTTCATGCGATACGAGAATCGATATCTGGTGCCAAATA
This sequence comes from Sinocyclocheilus anophthalmus, assembly GCA_018155175.1. Lineage (NCBI taxonomy): Eukaryota > Metazoa > Chordata > Actinopteri > Cypriniformes > Cyprinidae > Sinocyclocheilus > Sinocyclocheilus anophthalmus. The sequence goes on from JADLZN010010754.1 coordinate 141,757, forward strand.
TCGATATTTTAATTACTACAATAAGGCGCTCTAAATAGATTTCCCTGCTCCCAGCGTCTAAAAATGCGTGGAAATCGCAGCCGCGCCATTTCCACCTTCTTTCCAAAGCGCTCTGAGCAACCATGAACCACGTTCTCTATGAAGATGGGGAAGCACGAGGAAACCGAAGGAAAACAGATTTTACAGCCACTTGTATTAGCTTACTGTATACGCTATAATATATATATATATATATATATATATATTATATATAGATATATTATGGAGATTAGGGGGGCGGTTAAAAAACGATACAAAATCGATGACTGTGCATGTGTACCGCCCTTGTTCAGATTAGGGGTGGGGGTAAAAAATCGATACAAAATCGATGAATGTGCATGTGTACCGCTCATGTTCACCGGAAAATTAGTGAGCCTTTAAATTAGTTTGGGCAAATGAGGATGAGGTTAAACTAATGCATGTCCACCCATAGATAAACACTTTTTTTTTTTAAATAACAAGTGTACTGTTACTGCACTGCTAAACAATTACTGAACTGCTAAACTGACAAATGTCACAAAGTTGTATTGTGGCAACGAATTTCACGTTTCCGATTGCCACAACATTGCCATGACAAAAGTTTGGTCATCAAATTACACTGCAATTACATAACTCTGATATCCTTTGGTTAGCTCGGTTACAGTCTTATAACCAAACACAAAAGTGGTAATAAAAGACAGAAGACCAATGTTTCTAAAGTAAATGGAGTAATAACACCAAAAAAGGTACGGGTCACCTACAGCCATTTTCATGACCTCTGCTGTCTGTTATAATCAGTGTTTCTCGCTTTCAAAACCCCAGAGCAGATGTCCCTCCCAGCACTACTAATTTAGAGGTCCGGGCATCTATTCCAGGAACCCTAATTACCAAAAAAAACACTATTATTTCCGGCTTTCGAAGAAAGCTGAAGCTCAGCTGATGCCAAACGGGGAGTGACATACCAGACAAATGTGCTGTAGATTAGGTGTGTCTTTCAACAGAACTCAGAGACCAAACAAACAAACCACCATGACACACAGTAATTCTGAGTACTGCGATGCAAAATGAACTACTGCTCAAATCAACTGTGTGTTTATTTAAGAAAAAGTAAAAGCAGATGGTATTAATCAGCACATAAGCATGAAAGCCGGAAATGATTTGATCAGAGGTCAACCAACACCCGGACAAATCAGCATGCAAAAACATTGTTAAAATTACAATTTAAGGTGCACATTTAGCATTGTTGGTGGCTTAGTTGAGGGTGTGATTTTGGTAAGTGAACACTGAAGACAGATTTTAAATGGGATAAATCTGAACAGCTCTTAACAGCTGAACATCTGGCCCTCATGACTTCCAGATCCAGATCACATTCCACTGTGTTTTGTGCGTCATTTAACATTCTTGGGAGCCTGGGATGTTCGGCACATTTACTAATATTTAAATCATTTTTCTCTCTAAACCACAGATACACTTGGAGGTTGATTTGGACCACTGAATAATCGTTCTCTCTGTACCTTAAATGGCAAACTGCACCAAAAACAGAGATTAAATAGACAGATAAACTGAACATAAAAATAATCATTAGAATTCTGTTTTAGCAGATGATGGAATTTTTAATGATTTTTAATCCCAGAAGTTAAATTAGGTTATTTTAGTGAAAAAAAGTTGTACATTTGCCTATGAGCCTGTACAGGCAAGACGGAGTGGCATACAGTGAAAGAACCATAAAACAATGAATGCACGCTGAAAAAGAAGAACTACTGCCCTAGAGATGTTGACGTGTTCTGACAGTGGACTAAAACTCAAAGTAGGTGTTTTGACAAATCCGTCACCCACAGAAGTCAAAAATAAATATGCAAATTGCAGTTCAATGGAACGCCTGCAATGCCCAGGAATTAAGTCAGGAATAAACATGCTGTGAAAGAAGAGACTCTTGCTGTTGGCATATCTGTTGAAAGCAATTCATTATTTTTCATTTTTATTCCCCATGCACTTGAATTTGAGAGCCTTGGAACGATCCAATTGGACATGAAGCATTTTTAATAAAGCTAGAACTGGCTGAAAAATAGACTTCCTCTTGCATATGGCAAAAGCTTTATGCCATCTGCTTAAAAGAGGGAAGCTATTTAATGTCTCTGAAGATAAATTAAAGACGCATTTACACTTTGATCTGATTAGGCCTGAATTAAAGAACTGGGAAAAATGTCCGCATAGAAAAATCATCCAATAATGTTGATGCACACTTGGCTTGAGTAGTCGAGAAGAGATATTTCACATTACAAATAAATTGATATCCTAAAATCTACTTCAATAAATAAAAATACAAAAAGCTTAAATTTATAAGGCCAACATCCTACAAGATGAATTTTAATTGTAAACCTTGATACTGATAAGCCATTTTTTTCAAAACATGTTTTTCGTGGCACAGCTATACTAAAAATTTAATAAATTAACGTTTAATATTTTTGTATTAATAAATTTGAATTAAAACAATCAAAACTAAAATCGATTGTTTAAAAGGAATACAAAATTAATTTGGGCATTGCATTACAATGTACAGTGTGAAATACGGATATGAAGAATTTTAATCATTCGTTTTTATAAAGATTTACTTTAAGGTTGCGTTAGCTTTTCTTCGGTCATCATCTAAATGAAAAAAAGGGGAAATAAGCGTGCACAAACATCCAACATTGTGCAATATCAATAAATATCATCTGATAATCGATATGGCACCAAAATATAATGCTACCCAATTCTACTTTGGCTAAAATAAGGGAAAAGGTTCCTAAAAGTGTCGAAGCTAAATCAATCATTGCGTGTCACTGAGAAACATACAGACTGTCTGGAACTCCAGGAACACAGAGAAGGAATAATTTACGGCAACATTAGTTGTCCAATCAGATCAAGGGGACTAGTACTAAAAGCTGAATGCAAAACATCTGATTGGTTGTGATTGTGTGGCGTCAGTAGTAGTTTCACGTGCAGTGCAGTGCAGACAGCAAAATCGCTTGGTTTGGAAACTGGTTAAGATGAAATGATTTAAAAGGGAGATTTTCTAGATCTAAATGATTAGAACTGATTCCTTCACAGTAGAGGCTTTATAAAATAACCCTCCCCTCCTGTCGTTCACTTGAAAATTCACAAAGAATGCTCCTAAAGAGGGGAACCACTTCTCCAACGGCAAACCTACAAGGAGCAGCAGCTGGAGGAGGAATCAACATCTGTGCTGCTCAAACAGCTGTGTGACGGAAAATAGAGCAGAATGTCCCATCTGCTGCAGAGCTACACGTCTGAATGCACCCAGTCATCTCGATTCCCACGTCACTCCTCGAATCCCACAGGAAGAGCAGCGGAGATTTCTCCACCTCCATCCACACTAGAGTCTGCATTAAACTTTGATCGGTGGAATGAACTACAGAAACCTCAACATTCATTCGCTGGTGACTCACTGTGAAAGTCTACAGATTATTCTGTAGATCTCAGGAAACAATGAATCATCACTTAGGTTTCTGCATTTATTCATCTAAAAGATAACGCAGTTAAGTTGATTGACTGAAAAAGTAATGACTGGATTTATATTTATGGGTTATTGTGGCAGTGTGCTTTGAGGCGGACTGCACAAAAAAAAAAAACAGTGGGTTTTTAGTTTTTTTTTTTTTTTATCGTTCAAGGCTAAATTTTCAGTAAAGTACTACACTACCCATAATCCCAAAGTGTAATCCACCAATCAGAGAATCGCATTTTAAATGGAAATGAGAGAGCAGAAAGAGAAGTCATGGGAGTTTTTGCAGACTAGCACGGCAGCTAAGAGTGTTTTAGCTATTTCCTGCACTCCATTTAACTGGGATAAAAATTCGATATAAAAATGTTAAAAAGGCCCCAAAACTGACCCAGAAAATCCAAGTGCAGGGATTTATGGTAGTATTTATAGGTACTGTGTTAATTTTACGGCTTGGATAAAAAAAAAAAAAAGAAAACTGCATTTTTACTGTAATACAATAAAGGTCCAATATGAAAATAGTTAGTGCTTTCAAACGATTAATCGCGATTAATCGCATCCAAAATAAAAGTTTTTTGTTTACATTATATATGTACGTGTACTGTGTATATTTTTATTATGTATATGTAAATACACACATATACAGTATATATTTGAAAATATTTACACGTCTATATATTATATTATTATTTATAAATATATTTAATATATAAACATAACATTTTTTTTAAATATATACATGTATGTGTGTGTATTTATATAGACATAATAAATATACACAGTACACACACATATATTATGTAAACAAAAACTTTTATTTTGGATGCGATTAATCGCGATTAATCGTTTGACAGCACTAGAAAATACGTTAAAAACTGACCCAGAAAACCAAGCTGATTAAGTTACATCATTTACAATGCACTTTTTAAATACTCGGTAAAGATTTGATTAATTTCAGTCAGAGTTGGTTTAGAATTTTTTTTCTTTATTTTTATTACTATTTTTTTAATGCATTGACAAAATGACTGAGAAAACATTCCCAGAACCAAGGCCACTGAAAAAGTTAAAAATATCGGACTGCCTTTAGATTAGATTCAGGTTCATACAAACAAATGCAGTGCAAGTCTAATATTATTACTAGCAATCAACTACAATATAATCACAAGATTAAGGGGACTGGACTTTCGGTTCAGGGTAGGTCATGGAATTGCATATTATACGCCAGATCAATTTTTAATTTAGGAGCTCTGACAGATGGCTTACAACAGAGCACAATCATCCAATGGTAAATGGGTTATTTCGCAGAGCAGCCACACCTGGAAAAGCTCCTCATTAGAAAAGCATCAGTGATTTGATCAAAAGCTTTGTGCTCAAGTCACGATGCAAAGAAACACTGTAATTAGATGGTGGCAGTGCTCAGCAACAAAGATAAGTATGTATTATCAGGGGACGCACCCTGCGTGTTTCCATCATGTTTAAGGTAACCTCTTCATTACTGTTGAACACAGTTGCCACCTTTAGCAAATCCTGATGGGTGAACCTCATGAACATATCTAGGTCTTATTTTCCCCCCAAAATGACTTTATTAATTTGCTTTAAAGAAAATTAAGCCTATTTAGAATGTACAATCTCTTTTCAATTTAAATCAGCTTATTAGAAGGATCATGTGACACCTAAGACTAGAGTATTGTTGCTGAAAATTCAGATTTGATCACAGCAATAAATTACATTTACAATATATTCACATAGAAAACAGCTATTTTAAATTGTAATAATATTTCAATTTTTACTGTATTTTTGTTCAAACAAATGCAGCCTTGGTGAGCATAAGACACTTCTTTCCTAAACATTACACAATTGTACCGACCCTAAACATTTTGAAGACTGAAAATTTGTCATATGATAAAAATGTCATTACAGAGATGAATACTTGTGGGAAAATAATCCTGAAATGATGGCAAAATGCTCAAATCCGGCTTTAGTTTCTTTATGCAAAATTTAAGATCTTATTTTTGCATAATTATGGGGTAAAACGTGACCTGGACATGTTTTGTATGTACCTCATCAAGGTACAGTTTTACCTTTCAAAATGCTCAGGCCCGAATATTTGGGATGGCTTTGGATATATACATTTGCCAGGAAAATTTGAACATCTATTCAAATAGCCAATAAGACTCTCCATTCAGTGCCATAAGAATGTCCTATCGGAATATCCTGTAAACCGAGAACATAAAATGTATTTACATAAAAGCAAAGCATCGGTACTTCTGGGAATTTCTGTTTCATCTTTGTATCATCATCTCCTGTTTTCTATGTTGGTGGCCTGCTATAATTCAGCCTCTGTGTTTTAAAACATCCCAGCAATGCTATTGGACTCTAGCCACAAGCAAAAAAGAACTGCAGAGAACATAATCCGAGCCGCACATTGAGAGAAGATCGGAGTCGAGGGTAAGGTGGGGAAGGACATTTTTTTATGCATCAAATGACCGCATGCGGGAAAAACAGCAGCATTGTGTAACAGATAAATGCCATCTCGCCTACCCAAGGATTATAGCATCTCCATCAACAGGGTTAGTGACCCACCAACACCTGGTGGTAGTGCTGGGCAGTATGATCAAAAATGTATATCATGGTATTTTTCAAAATTAGACCGGTTTCACGGTATATGACGGTGTATTGTTTTTTCATGCATGACCGGGTGTTAACCATATTTTCTACTGATTGAGAGAGGAAATACTTCATTGACTTAGAATGCCCTATTTTACTGTCATGATGAGTGAATATTGTCAAAAATACCACACTAAATAGTGACTAAACACGACCCCTTTTAATACATGTTAACCAGGAGTCACTCATTTACAATCGCGTCATCATCTGATAAAATCAACATGCATCTACACTAAAGAGCGGCTATGCGGTTGTTTTGGCTATACTACTTTTTTGTCTCCTGCAGCGCACTGCCTGCGTCTGAGTAACAAACTAAAAAAACAACAACAAACAAAAAACGTGCATGTGATATGAACTACGCTCATAATTAATAATTCCAAAGAATCAGTAAGCGACAGGTGCTAGGAAACGCTGTTTTGTCCTCATTTATTGAGGAGTCGGCTGCGGTGCGGCCAACTGAAAGCGCTGCTTCTCTGCCGCTCACTGCACAGAACAGACGCCGAGAGAGGCGACACTTCTCCGGGAAAGTCAGACCTCGCGTTCGCGGGACAGCACTGGCGAAATCTTCCAACTGAACCATAGCTAAGGTTTATCCAAAAAGTCGCTAGGTTTGTCAGTATGTATATTCTATTCATCTTCCACGACCACTTAGATGCGACACAGGAAGTCACAAATTTACCACCTAACAAGTACGCACATGTGCTGTTGCAAAAGTTGTGAATTGGAGCACAGTATTTGATCTAATTCGACAGTATGTTTAGTCTTCAGGCTTTCTCTTTTAAGAGGCAATTAAGAGGCAGAAAGCCATTGCGACGGTCCTTAAAAGGTCAAAATGCCACACAAACCTGGCGAAAGAACACATCAGTGGTTTTGACAGGAAATGTGCAAGAACAAATCTGAATTGGTAAATGCTAAAAAACAGAAATGGTATAAATATGAGCAATAACGTAGTATCATCCAGCTAAATCAAAAGTGTGTTCACGAAAGTCAACGTTTTGACACAATCTCTTAAAGTGGCCCTATTATGGGTAATGAAAGGTTTATATTTTGGTTTTGGCAGCTGTAACAACAGGTTGACATGCATGCAAGGTCAAAAAACCCTTTCATTGTCTTATAGTATGCATTTATTTTTACTTTACTTGCTCAACGACTCCCAAACGATTCGTTCAATGATTCATTTTTCCAAACCCCTCCTTTGCGTGACGCTAATCTGCGGTGATTGGTCCGATCGGACCATGCCTGTAATATCTGATAAAGCAGTGCATGTGAGCCAGTGCTGCTTTGTTTACAGCCATTACCGGGGAAACAGCTATTTTTATCGCTCCAAAAGCCCACCTAGTGGCAAAGAATGAATTTGCATTTTCATTCAGACGCGAAAAGACCAACAAGTGTGCAGCAATATGCTAATGTTTCATGTTGACGTCAACATGAAACGGCTTGGGATTTTTTTTTAAACGACTCGTTTCAATGATTCAGAGTCCACTCTTTCTTTTGAGAGACAATAACTTTATACACGGTGCACTTTCAGATTTAAAACTTGGCAGGATGTTTTTATTCACTTGGAGTATGAGACTTAATGGCAATGTTTAACTTATAATTGTCTATTGTAAAAAAAAAAACAAAGCAATTCAATTTTAAATCTACACTTTGATTGCATGGAAGATAATAGCACACCTCTCCTCAAGCCGCACAATTTTAGGCATCATCTCTGTCCGTAGCAAACACAGGTCTAGATGAGTTACGCCCTGAAGTTTTGTACTTAAGGGTTTTTCGAAAACACATAATAGCAAATGCTTATAATAATAACTTTCCTTTAACCAGCCACTTGAATCAGCAGCGCGAGCAACAGCAAGGTCAAAGAGTTTAGAGGATGGTACCTTGGGATAGTCCAGCTCAAAAAACGTCTCCAGATTGTTTATGAGATTGGGGTCCACACCCTTGAGGGGCTTCAGCAGCGATACACCAGCCAGTTTGCTGTACGGCACCTTTTCTGTGGTCTTCTTGTTGAGATGCAGACGGCTGAAAAGAGAGAGAAGGAATGTTTTTAGATTACATTATGCATTTCAATGTAACACGAGTTACATAATCAGATTACTTTGTAATTTACAAGAACATTTCTGAGTAACTTTATAAACAAGTAATGCAAGCTACTTTCTTTTCCCATTTATTGACCAGCAATAATTAAATATGTTAAATAACCCATTATATTAATCAGGGTCTTTGCTGCCTGACCTTCGATGATCCAATTAAACCATACAAATTAGCAAAAATGACTTTAGATTAACAATGTTTTTTTATTGCTGAAGAGAGAAAAATGAGCCCAGCCCGATTGAGAAAAAGTAACACGCAAATAATGTAACGCAATGCAATTAGTTACTTTTACTAAGAAATGCAATTAGTTAATTTTTTAGAGAGTAATGCAATATTGTAATGCATTACTTTCATAAGTGCATTTAAAAAAATCTATCAAGTGTCCACAGGGTAAAACTTTGAGTGTATATTCATGCAAGCAGGATGTTATGTTGCTTTCTTTGTGCAGGATGGTGAATTTTAGGGAGGTTTTTTGAAATCCCGGTAAAGCTAATATGGCCTATTTTGGCAGTAGCAAACACTTCTAAAAAAAAGTTTAAAATACTGTGCAATTATGATCAGAATTAATCTTTGAAATCATTTACAGAGAGAAACACGGTGATGCAGTTAAAAACATTAAAGTGAATTGCACTACAACAGGAACCTATGTTGCACACATTGAGTCAAATCCTGGTTACTCTATTTGCAAGCAACCTGCAGTAGCCAAATGAAGGCTGCAGCATATAAGCATGCAGTGGGACGGTGTATTATTTCAAACAGTGATCAACTGTTTGTTTGCAGTTTGACTGGCAGCTGACAGGTCACCTATGTACCGCAACAAGGCAGGTGATCCAACTGGTTTAGTTTCCCAAGTTAACTGCAGTTTCAGTAGTAAAGATTTTCAGCAGTTTCACACACTTATCATACTTTGATTAAAGAAGGAAGTCTCACAGTGCTCAAAGTCTATAGAGTCAGGTGGCCGTATTTTATTATATTTATTGTTCCTATAAGTCCACTGATATTATGTTACGAGAAGCTCTTTGGCTCAGTTTCAGGATGTAAATCAAAAGAACATTTCACAAAACACTTTAAAAAACCTCTTATATTCAAACTATTTCTGAGAACTGTTCATGTTCATGTCTTGTTTTGATGGCAGAATGCTCAGGTAATGCAGAGTTAACCGTTTCAATTTATAGAGGCATTTTAAAATTGGAGCAGTTTGATCAGCAATTACAGCACCTTCCTCTTCTCAGGAACTCCGCTTGTGCACTTCCTATCTGTTCCTGTCTGAAGGGTCCTTTAGTCTTTCCTGACACACTTGCCAGCACTCTACAGAACAAGCGCAGAAGCTTCCAAGACAGCAATAGCCATTAAAAGCTGGAAGAAAGATTCAGCTGTCTGAGTGGGTTTGATTCGGAGAGATAAGTTTGTCTATCTTGACTGCCAAAACATCACTGTTGCCACTTTCTTGTGAACGTCAAACAACATTTCAAGCTCCATCTAATGCAAAGACTGAGCTTTAAGAAAGAAGAAAAAAATGAGTTAAACTGATATAAATTGTCATTTCTATTAGTGCATAATAAAGCTATATATATTGGTAATATATTGTAAATATCAAACATCAACCGATTATTGTGCCAGACTAACTGATTAAAAGAAGTGTACATCACAGTTGTCTCAAAACATTTAAGACTACAAGCATAAAGTTGTATTATACATAGATGTGTAAATTAAAGAGACTGATAATCGGTTTAACCGATATTTGTTAAAGCTAATCAAAATTGTCTTCTTAATCGGTTATCGGTTCATATGTTTGTAGGAATAAATGGCATCCGCTTTTTGGTAAAGTAACTTACTTGTAGGGCTGTGTATCACCAGCAAAGTCATGATACGATACGTATCACGATACGTACATCACGATACGGGACTGCACTGAATTTCACCTCAGAAGAATTTAGTAAAACAGCTGTTTATGACCTCTGCATTATGAAGGGCCTCCATAACTGTACCACAGTACAATATAGGTAATGGCATATGTTTCATGTTTACATTGTGCACTCCCCACCAGGTACAATATTCAGAATTTTTTGCATCTTGTTTTTAAGCCCATAAATAATGAATGTACTCATTCTAATATATATATATATTTTAAATCATATTTACATTGCTGGTAGGTTATCATTGCACAAATTAACACACTCTCTACATTTAAAAAATAAAAATGAGAAGAGTTCTAAACTAAAGCGCTGTCTTCTGTATCTAATGTACACACACGCTCAGTCACTCACACAGATCACATTGCGCGCGCGCGCACAGACATTCAGGAACAAACTTTTTAGCGCTGCCCCGCAGTTTTATCAACTAAATAGCTTAATCGCTCTAGAGCTACATTATCTTCCTCAACAAGGCGCTGGTAGCATCATTGTTTCTAAAGGAAAAGCCACAGCTTCACTGTTAATAGAGAACTGTTAAAACATTGTAATTCATACATACCATCTCTCTCTCGCTCTCTCTCATAAATGAACAATTGATGAATTACACTTTTCTGAGAATAGAATATTGAAGTGGAGATCGCTAAACTGCAAGCTAAAACCGGTGTTTTCAGAAAGCAAGCACGTTTACAATTCTTTTATTTTCAACAAAAGGAAGTACAGGAGCTGTGTGAATATATGATCACATGCAAATGTGGAATTTTCAGATCCATTTTCCGCTTTGGTGCATTAAAATACTTTAACATTTGCTACTAGACTGCATGCGACTGCATAATGCATGACTAAAACATTATTTTTAAACTTTTTTTTTATTTTTAATGAACAGTTCGAAATAATTATTTTATGATTATTACATAATTATTTATGGTATTTGCCCTGAAAAACCTACTATGCTTTATTTAAAATTTATTGACAGTCATTTGTTTTGTGTGGATATTCATACAGTTATTATTAATACATTTTAACATGGTGAATAAGTGCAGGGTAATTGACCACCAATTTTTAAATTTACCATGTGACTGCCAAAAATCTGTAACAATCATAGTGCAAACGTAAATAGTGAAAATGGTTAAGTGTTATAGATCGCTCAAACAAAGATGAAATTCACAATTATTTTTATGATTACTTATTTCTACTGTTGTTATTATTATTATTATTATTTTCATCATGTTTTTTTATATTCTATTATATTAATATTTTAAAAATACATGACACAAAAAAAGAAATAAAACAATGATTATAAATTTGTTGTGCATACCGGTTACCAAACCCTTAAACAATAATCAGTATCGATCATATACACACCCGATTACATAAGCCACCTTACCTAAATTACCCACAATGCCTGATCACATCCCACCCTCTTATCTCTTTAATTTTCATCTTTTTACCATCAATAATACAAAAACTGACAAGCCCTTTTTTGATGACACACACAAAAAAAATCACATGTAATATATGTTTGTAAAGGAAAGGCCTTCAATTCACGCGTGTGTAATGTTTACTCAGCTCCGCACATGAATCAGTGAGTGAATTTCTGAAAGCTCTGGGAGCAGCTCTTCATCAGTTCATGTGAGAGGTGTCCGGCTCTCTCACGCTCTGTTAAATATGGGGGGAAACACGGCCTCATCTCGCCGCCTCACACCATTAACACGCCATTATTACCCAGTGCTCAAAACTTCTACTAAAGACCAAATACCTAAAATAGCAATGACTACATTTTAATGAACCATTTTAAATTAATTTCCCTTTGATTACTCATGGTACATGGATGGCCCAAGGTGGAAACACAACTTTAAAAACAAAGCATTATTTCCTAGATACAAAAGATGAGATTTGTATGTGGGAGGCACGTAATAAATGTCATATGCTAGTCCTCGGTATGCATCAGTTATACTTCTTCAGTTTGGTTTAATATTAGTGTTTGCAAAGTCATATAACCATTACTATTGCTCATACTCACATTTGAACAAATCCAAGTAAATAAGTAGATGGACCTACATTGTTTGTTCTACAGATATGAAGGGCATTTTTAAACCTGTGCTGCTTGAGGAGAGGCAGGATCACCTGATGATCTTGCGTCACTGTATGAAACTATGAAATGTCTTTATGCCACAACATTTATATGTAAATTTTATGACATTATAGCTGTACAAGTCTTGACAGATTTTGTGAAGAAAAAAAAAAATGCATGATTAATATAAAAAGTATTTTTATATATTTTTTTGTATACATAAAATCTTGTTATCAGGACGTTTTTAGTAAACGATACAATGACAAAACAAATTCCAGAGATTTAAGGTGCAGGCACATTTCCCGTGTTTTGACTCATTTTTGTGGACAAAATCCAGGTATTTTAATAGGAGTCCACAATAATAGGTTAATTTGCATTAGGGCGAAAGATTTCCCCTTGCCAATTTCGTAAAAGATTTGTCTGTGCTTCATACATCACTACTGACAACAGACAGAATTTCATCCAAATGTTCTCTAACGTGGTCGTACCTCTACTTCAAAAAAGACTCATATCTGGCTGTTGTGAACCAATAAGTGAAAATCAGGTTAAAAAAAACTTTGGTAAAACTCTCTGAACTACCAGTACTTTCCCTTTGTGGCAATCCTACATGAAGCCATGAAGACATGCGCAACTTCCCAACTTTATGCAAAGAGGAAAGGATTACATAAAGACATTTTACTAAACAGATCCTATCACACTGGGTCAAACGTCACATACCACAGGAGTAACACCTGAGCTGAGGAACAGGAAACACGGCAGGCGAGGAAGGACTCGGGCGAGGTTCCCACAGGACGGGCTTCACACCTGACTACTGAAACTATGTGTAAGAAACTCTGTTACATCACCGAACCTGTATTTCTTCATCTTAACATCTCTCCGACGCTGCCGTTGAAGAATTACCCAACCAGATAAACAATATAAAAAAAACTTCATATAAAAGACTAATTCACTTAAATTAAGATTTAATTAACTTTCGGTGGATGTTTCAGGTGTGAAAAAAGGGTTGCAAATACGCTCCTCATGATTTTAAAAGCAAATCCATTAAAGGTGACAAATCATGAAAATCTGACTTTTTCTGTGTTTAAGTGCTATAATTGGGTCCCCGGTGCTTCTACCAACCCAGAAAATTATTTTTTTTTGGTAAGCCTTTCTCTGCAAGCTTGTGAAAACCAAGCCGCTCAGATTTCGCTCCCCCTGTGACGTAGAAAGGGGATCTTATTATAATATTACTGCCCCTTAATCTGCAAGTTGAATTGCAAATTTCTGCAATAGCTCTTCAAAAAAAAGCAAAAGGCAACACAAAAGCTCGAGAGCAGAGAGGAAATAAAAATATTACAGTATGTCATAAGCATTTCGTAACGCATGACAATGCGTATACAATGGGAGCTGACGTCTCGAGACTGAGTGAGTCGTATGACCCGCGGTGACCTTCTCCCGAACCCTGGCCGTTTTTGCATTAGCGGGTGAATACGAACACATCATTTGGGAGTTTGCAAATGCCCAGAAACAATCCTGTAAGCCGGACACGAACAAGAAGAGCCTCTAGGATCAGCCTAACTCAGATCAGAAGTCTGGTTTCTGAACGCCGTGTGTATTCTGTAGTAGAATCAGAGCGTGATAGAAACCAAGACAACTCACATGACACATTGTTGCAGGTGGAGGAAACTCCTGACCCACAGTTCCCTAGTTAACAAAGTTCAGTTCATTATAGCCAGAGTATCATGATATACACTTCCAGTCAGAAGATCACTCACACTTGACTGAATGTATATACATATATATATAGTATATGATATATCTATAACACACAATAATAAGCACACACACATATACACACATATATATATATACACATATTCATATATACACATACACACATATATATACACGCATACATACACACACACATACACACATATATATATATACATATATACACACACACACATATCCACATATATATATATATATGTGTGTATGTAACCTGATTACTGAAAGATGTTAAAAGATAGGAAATAAATTAGATATGATACTAGGTAATAAACTGGAGGTGATATGTTATAAATCATGAGCATTGGTTAACTTCATTGAAAACTGTAAACAACCGTGCTGGTGAACGACAGGCTTTGTAAACATGACTTACCCAAACAAAACCATTATAATATATAAACATATTCCATTTAATCCCTGAAAGCCGGTTGCTGGAGAAGCTAATTAAAGTAGTTTTGACTCCCACCACAGACAATTAATAAAAGCTCCCCGAGAAATGAACTCCCGAGTGATTAAAAACCCATTAGACTTCGTAAAGTAACGAATAAAAACAAGAACCGTGCGCAGTAGCTATGCTAACCATCATCGCTAGCGATAAGAAACGAGATTAATGTAAGACTAGCCGGAGGCTAATGCGTGTATGATTGACATATTATTAATATGAATGTACCCCGCGCCAGCTGTGCTAGCAAAATGCACATTCTGATAGATATAACGTTAAATATGTTTTCACGCGGTAACTTAGCCGAAGAGGAACCCCCTGTTAGCCAGACCCCATCTGCACTGAACGCAGCGACGCGACGCGACGCGACGCGACACACCACAACGCTCCCGTTACAATCAACGAATCTGGCTACGCTGCAAGCTCGCGATCAGCGTCGCTAAAAATAAATGAAGCGTTTGATGGTCTCTCTCAAATCCATGATGCCGCATTCACTTACACGTAGATGATGGACACGAGGTGCATGAGCCAGAGCACGATGAACAAGAGGAAGCCGAAGATGGAGAAGCCTTGCAGGGCGAGATCGAGCAGGGCCATGGCTGCCCTGTGTCCGGATGCGCTGACACCTCAGTGTTCGGCCCTGATGCTGGAGCTCTCTCTCTCTCTCTCTCTCTCTCTCTCTCTCTCCCTCAGAGGACTGCGCGCGCTGAGCAGGCGGGTTTGCGGGAAGCAGCGCTCAGCAGAGCTGATGGCGCGTCGTGGGTGGGGCTGCGGTCGAGGGGGAGGAGTCTGCCGGACTGCGCCGAATGAAGTTACCGCGTTTCAATTCCTTTATTTTATTTTATTTTAAGGCAAGACAGGACATACAAAAAAAAAAAATCTAGATGTAGATGGATTATCATAACGTGTCATTTGCTGCTAAGAAAACATCCAAAATACACTTTTAAGATTTTATTTATTACACTTTATCTATTTGCTTCTGCAGATTTTAATTACATGGTTTTAAAGGCCAAAAAATGTTTTCCTTCACTGAGCGAGGAATCTACTAAAGTCGCACTTACACCTTTAGGCTATCGATATTCTGAAGGGATTCACAGAGGTTTGTTCAGATGTCAATTCACCTGATTTTAGACAACATTTTCTACATATATATATTTTTCTGGCTGTCGACTGGTCTTATTTTAGTATCACTGAGTTTTTATTGATATTTCAAATCAGGTTTTATTTTTATTTGAATTTTCATGTTGGTTAATGTTTTAGTAATTTTGTTGTTTTCTCATTTTTTTGTCATTTTTATAGCTTTTAGTATGTGTGTGTTAATATATATATATATATGAAAATGAAACAAGAATTGTGAACCTGGCTTTATCCAATGTTCAGATTTCTGTTCTGGAAATGTATGCAAATTAATGACTAATTAGATAATGAATCATTTGCATATTTAAACCTAGCATTTTAGAAAAAACGTGTAATATAAAAAAATGGTCGCAATTCTTAATGTAATCAACTGGGGAATGTATAGAGATATCTGAAGTTTTGCTATGGTTTATTATTTCATTTTTATTTATTTATTTTAAATGAGAGATGTTTTGTCAGCTTTTTGTTAATGGTCAGTAATCAATGAGTCACTTTTAGACTCAATGAGTCTATTCTAATTCTATTTTTATTCTATTCTAGTTGCTAGTATTTTATTAACCTGTGTCTTGTCTTGTCATTGTCATTCTGTTTGTGCTGTGGAAGCTTCTGTCACCATAACAAATTCCTCGTATATGTAAACATATAAAGCTCATTCTGATTCTGATTTTAAAATCAATGCAAACAACTTTGAGTTGTTACACTTTTGAATTTAAAGGTTTTTTTTATAATCAGATTATTAACGGCACTGAGGCACTTTTATGCAATACAGCAGAAATTAAATGTGCTGATGGTGATTTAAAAATAATAATAATAATAACGCACATTAAATTGTCTATTCTGTCAGCTTAAATGTGTCAGAGAAGCCACACTGTAAAAAATGACCGTGAATTTTACGGTAAAAGACCGTTAAGCGGTAAAAGTAAAAATGCTACAGTAAAAGCTGTTAAATGGTTAACGGTAAATTCCCTTACTATATACGGTAAAAACTGTATTGGACATTACATGTATTGGACATTAATTTTACGGTAGTATACCATTTTTGGAAGTGAAAAAGACTGTATAATTTACAGTGAATAACCGTAAATTGACATTCCCAGAATTCCCTGCGTTACATTTCAAATTTGATGTTTTTTTTGTTGAAATAACTATGTTTCTTCTTAGTTTTTTCTTATCAGTTTTGTATATTAGGGTTGTGTGTTACACCTAATGCTGTTAAATAAATGTTTATTGCATTATTTCAGTTTCATGTGGTACCGTGATGGTGTTTAGCGTCTGTGTGAATGACACTGTGCACCTAGATATGTTATTATTTAAAAGCTGCTTGTGATGGGCTTTGGGTCATCACGTGACTTTCTCATCACCTCCTGCATTTGGTGGTTATCAGTGTATTACATTGTAGCTTTGATGTTATTTACTAATCATGTGTGACTTTTTGGCAGCTTTTGGCAGACTTTTTAAGTGCACTTGTTCATTTCTGTAATTGCAACCTTATGGCTTTATTTCTCATACTTCTGATGTATTTTTTTTAGTATTTGAATACAGTTGGATAACTTTTAACAATTTGTAAGCAGTAAGCAGGCTGATTGGAAGGAATTGTTATTATTTATCTTGGTATTTTAACCTCATTTCTAGAAGTTTAGGGAGATTCCCAGGGACTTGGATACTAAGTACTTCATCAATTAGTGAATGCTTGACTTGTATTAAGGAATCTGTACTTGCAAACATATCCACATGTCCCATCATGCAAAGCATCCAAGGCAAATGAGCTGATACAATAAAATACTGTATAAAATTAAAAGTATATGAATTACACACCATGTACACTGATATATATCAAAACTTAATTTTTGTTTAGTAATATGCATTTCTAAGGACTTCATTTGGACAACTTTAAAGGGGATTTTCTGAATATTTGGATTTTTTTTGCACCCTCAGATTATATCTATATATTCTTGCTTTGTGTTTGTTCTATTATAGCTATTACTACATATTTTTCTTAATCAAAAGTGTCTGCTTCCAATTTTGAAAAGTGTACATATACTGTACACTAAATTAGTCTCAGTTAGTTAGAGACAATTGAGATATAATTTAGAGTATATAAATATTTGTATATATGGTATTTTTGGAACTTTAATTTAATAAAACTGTTATAAAATAGCTTTATGTAAGCTGAATAAAAATAAATATGCTGTGAAACTATTACGATGAATATAGATGATAATCATGATTTCTGTAATCTGAATGTATTGAATTGTCTAATTACTATCATCTCAGAAGTCGAATGATGTTACGTGCAATGCTCTCACAATTTTCTGATTGCTCTATTCAGTAAACAGATTCTCTGTACTGTTGGTAGAGCGTCGTGGTACATGTATCTGATGCATGAGGGAAGCAGCTGGGTGTGCTGGAGGAGGACATGTGAGCTGCCTCGCATCATTTCCTGGGCCTTTCGGGTTCATAGAATAAGATGAGACTTTGTGGGGCGGCTTCTGCGATTTCACAACAGATGTTTACAAAGGTTTGGAGGCGGTTTCTGTTCTTGGTTGTGAGAGACAAGCAGGCAGTGGAGAAACACAGAATATTTATAATATAGGAGCTGTAGGTAGTACGTAGGATGCTTGCTTGGGAACCAACCAGTTTAGCAGGCCATTTCAAATCTGGCCTATCTGGACATTTGAATGGGGCTTTTAGTTTCTCTGAGCTTTAGAAGTAAAATAGACAACAAACAACATCTAGAATAGACTGACAACTTGTAGTTGCAATGACATTTTACTAAACATGACTAGTTCACAAATAGTTTGTTATGAACCAAGACTAGCTGTAGTGAATCAGTACAGTGTGAAGACAAAAAATGTATCACAGTTGCTGCATCAGTCTGGCTCTCTCTGGAAATGTTTTATGACAATAAAAATGAAAGCTGTAACTGATGATTTATTTAAGTAGTGAACAATATCACTTCATTATACAACAGGTTGCATCATTACACCAGTAGGTGGCGAAAATGAGTGAGTCGCTGAATTATTCACTCAACTGATACATTTAAAGGAACACTCCACTATTTTTGAAAATAGGCTCATTTTCCAACTCCCCTAGAGTTAAACAGCTGAGTTTTACCGTTTTCGAATCCATTCAGCCGATCTCCGGGTCTGGCGGTAGCACTTTTAGCTTAGCTTAGCATAGATCATTGAATCTGATTAGACCGTTAGCATCTCGCTCAAAAATGACCAAAGACTTTCGATATTTTTCCTATTTAAAACTTGACTCTTCTGTAGTTACATCGTGTACTAAGACCGATGGAAAATGAAAAGTTGTGATTTTCTAGGCCGCTATGGCTAGGGAACTATACTCTCGTTTGGTATATCAATGGAACTTTGTGCCGTCCGATGGGTGCAGCAAGGCGCAATGAGTATTATGCAGCACCTGAAAAATAGGCTAACTTCGCTAACAGAACCAACGTGACCACATGCTGACAGGAGCGTGCTTCCGTTGGAATTTACTAGCTGGGGGATGTTTCAGGCCGTGCTCATATCAGATGCGCCTGCTGCCCCAGATGGATACAGAGCAAAATTCCTTGATTATTACGCGGAATGAGAGTAATGAGTTTCCCTAGCACAATATCGGCCTAGAGAATCGCAACTTTCCATTTCGTCGGATCTTCAGTACACGATATGTAACTACGAAGAGTCAAGTTTTAATAGGAAAAAATTAGAAACTCTGGTCATTTTTGAGCGAGCTGCTAACGGTCTAATCAGATTCAATGTTCTATGCTAAGCTACAGCTAAAAGTGCTACAGCCAGACCTGGAGATCGGCTGAATGGATTCGAAAACGGTAAAACTCAACTGTTTAACTCTAGGGGAGTTGGAAAATGAGCCTATTTTCAAAAATAGTGGAGTGTTCCTTTAAAAGCAAAAAAAACAAAGCACGGCTTTTACAAGCCAATTGCTAATGTTTTCTTAAAAGTGCAATCTATTAAATGCAATATACAAATCTAAAACCATTAAACATGAAGTGTTTGTATAATATGTATTCTTTTATTAATTTGTAGGGGCACTTGGCTAATCAGGCCAATAGACTTTAGTCAGGTTAGCACCATGTTTAATTTTGGACAGAAATGAAAACAAGGCTGTGAGGGACAGAAGTAAAGTGTGGATTGTAATGTTGTTTAACAGCATACCATTTGTTCAGCTTAAAAAAACTGTCTTTCTGAAAATGTTCAGTAGACAAAAACACCAGTTGTGAGTTGTAAAATTATATGATCTAGGACTTTTATAAAGTGCATGCCATTGTAAACAATAGAAGTTTATCCCTCACACAGCATCGTTTTCATCTGCTTTCTGCTATCCCTCACAAAAGTTTATTTCAAAAATGAAATAAATCAATACAGTTCATGAAGCATTAATTGACGCACAAATCAAACAATATATAACACCACTCAGTAATCCACTGCTCTTTTTTCAAGCAACAGAACGTCCTGTATCTTTGCTGACTAGTTTGATCAGTTAGTTGATTACTGACCATCTGGAATGTACTTGAATATTTCTGCTCGTCACCTAAACCTGTGGCTTGTGATCTTTCTTTGAATTCCAGGTGAACAGAACAGAACAGAACAAAAAGGAAGTTGGTTTTCTGTTAAATGTTCCATCAGACCTGTTTGAATCCTCCCAGGAATGTTTTTCATTCCTGACTGTCATGCACTTCCACATGTATTTCTTGCTCACCCTCGCTCAGCATTAGGTGTGGAGTTCACAATAAAGGCTGAGGATGAATCAGCTTCATCAGGCTGAGTCAGTGGAAACATGCTGTCATGGACACCAGTAAAAGGATAAGGGTTGTGATGATATCATTACCAGGACATAAGAGCCGGGCAAGTGTTAAAAAACAAAGACGGGACAGGAACAATAGATAGGCATCACAGCCAGGTTTCAGTCTGAAGATGATGTCATCCCTAAATAACTATCAATTAAAATAAAAATAGAAGAATCTGGAATCATAATAATAATAATAAAAGATTGATTCAGCGCAATGATTTTAAATGATCATTTGGAGTTTGCTATATCTCCTTGCCACTACTATCAACGTCGAATGAGCGCGCCGCCCGCACGCCACGACACCGGGCACGACAGTAGCTTCACGCGAGCACCACGAGGAGCATTGACAACTTGAGTGTTGATTCTGAAGCATGTGATCCGTCTTATTAAGTCAGATGTTCATAAGCCTTATAATAAGACACACCTTATGAGGGATGAACAACATCCGCCTTCTGTTTAGCAGCCTTAAAGTTCAGCCTTATGAAGTTACGTTAACCATTAGCCTTATGAATTATGACCGATCATCCTGGTGACGGTAAATAATAATGTTAATCTTTTCCAGGTTGAGCGCTCAACTCAAATTAGATTAGAGTTGGCCACCTTGTGGACGAACTGTGGAGATGCAGTGTAAACATGTCGTTTTTAATATATTCTCCACACACACACACGTTGGTTTTTATGGTTTACAGGGACATAGGCGTAATGGGTGTATAGGCTTACTGTACAACCCCCGGTATTTTCTATCGCCTACAATAGCTACATCAACCCTACACCTAAACCTACCCCCCACAGAAAACTGTGCGCATTTTTAGATTTTCAAAAAACTCATTCTGTATGGTTTATAAGCCTTTTATAAGCCTCAAATCACCTTTACGTTGTAATACCTATGTCATAACCAATGTTCATTATACAAATCTGTTCCATAAAACAAACACACACACACACAAAAAAACACCAACACACACACACACACACACACACCCACACACAAACACATCCCACCACACACACACAACACACACACACACACCACACACACACACAAAAACACACACACACACACACACACACCACAAACACAAACACCACACAAACAACACAAACACACACACACACACACACACACACACACACACATTTTTCCCACACACACACACCAAAACACACACACACCCACACACAACAAACACACACAACACACACACACACACAAACACACAACACACACACACACAAAAAAACACAAACACACACACACACCCACACAAACACAAACACACACACACACACCACACACCACACACACACAACAACACACAACACACAAACACACACACACACACACACACCACACAAACACCAACACACACACACACAACACACAACACAAAACACATACACGCATGTTTGTTTATGTGAATTGTGGGCATTTTACTTTAGACTTCTATTACTTTTATACTGACCAAACCATATTTTCTATCCCCTAACCCTAAACCTACCCTTACAGAAAACCTGTTTGCATTTACACTTTCAGATAACCTCACCAAGTGGATACAACACACATAACACACACACACAACACACAACGCAATATATATATATATATATAATATATAATACACTCACACAACAGTTATTACACAATATAACAAAAATTTATTTCACTGAATTTTGTATGGTTCTTCTGTAATTCTGTGTTGCTACTACTATTTCACATCAATATTTTGGAAAATATTTAGGTCAGGTACATTTTAGAACTTCTATCATTAATTATGAAACATTGTCATGAAACAAAAATCTTCTATGTTTATCTCTTTTGGTAACTGTAAAGTTAAACTTTTGTTAGCTCTGGGTTATGCATGTTCCATGTAGCCTAACTTTTCTGAGTAATAACATTAGCTTGTATAAGGTAAACACAAAAAGTAATGTGATTTTCGTATTCAGCATGTCAAACTTTATAAAGAAACATTAGGCCTATCAAAAAAAGCAAAAATACATTTTTTCATGGTGTTATAAAACAGGCCTATTGGTGTAAAATATTAGAGCCTAATGTCAGCTTACTTTAAACAGTTAAATGTTAGATTTACAAGTCTGATGTACAAGTCAGATGTTCATAAGTTTTATTATAAGACAGACCTTATGAGGGATGATGAACATCCTCCTTCTGTTTATGAGCCTTAGTTACGTTAATCATTAGTCTTAAAGGCATCATCGTGACAGTAAATTATAATGTTTCTTTTCCAATGTAGAATTCAAATTTGATTAGAGGAACTGCGTAAATGCCATGTATAAATTGTCCCATAAAAGATCATTAAAAGTTATTAATAGGTCAATTAATAAGTGAGTCATTCGTTCAAACTGCTGATTCATTCAGAAGAGTCTTTATGAAAGAGTCACTGAATTATTGGTTCACTCGATTCATTCAAAATGTGGACAATTGTCTTATTTTGAGCAAAACCAGAAGATGCTGGCAATATTGTATCAAACACAATATTAACTTCCTGTTTATTAAACTGTTTGTATAAAGTCAATATCACATTTGCAATCGTGCAGATATTCGGAAAAATGTCTAAAACGATAAAACAAACTAAACACAGACAAAAAAAAGCTATTGTAGGCCTGTTATAATGTAGACTACCTGATGTTTAGATGATAAAAATGATTAAAATCATTTAAATATAATAATTTTTATAATGAACATATGTTATTATGAATATACATTTAAGCATTTTATTATTATATACTATATTATATTAGCCTATATTAAAAAACATTGATGTAAAATGTTCTATATAATATTTACAATATTTTAGGTCAACCAAATCGCAACTGAGATTTTGTAATATGTCTATCTAAATGATTTTACGAGTACTGTTTGCACTGTAGCACTTTAAATGTGTCATATGATGCGATTTCAATTTTTTTCTTTTTGGAGTGTTACAAGCTCTTTGTGCATGAAGAAGTTTTGTAAAGTTGCAAAGACTAAAGTCCAAAATCCAAAGAGATATTCTTTATAAAAAAAAATAAGAGTCAACCACGCCTACCAAAAAACGGCTCGTTCTAACACGCCCCAAAATATCTACATCACTATGTGGGAAGATTTTGCATAACGCCGCCCAAATGTTCACGCAAAGAAAGAAGGCGTAACTTTGATTCTCGCTGAAGTATTGTTGCCGCCGCCATGTAAGACGCTGTGTGCTGCGTTGTGAAAGCGAAACTACTTTGTTACCTTACCTTCCAAAAGAGGACGATATCCGCTTCGTCATGCCTAGAGCGGATCCGGGCTGGTCGCTGAGGAAATACATCAACTTAGTGCTGCCGCCGCCTCAGCTCACGCTTGCCCGCCGCCTCAGCCGGCCATCTGTTCTGACTTACAGACTGAAATACGTTTTCATTTAAAGGATTGCCATGATGATTCAAAAAAAAAAAACGCGAATTTTGAGCAGTGAAGAGTAACGTTATGCTGTTTGGCATTTATGATCACAAAGTAGCATGGTTTGTTTACGCGGCACAAACGGTAAAAAGACAGTGTAAGTCATTATTATCCGTAATTATGTCCCCACTGGATGCAACAAATGCCTCGTTTATAATGGGTTTTCATGTTTTTTTGTCTTGTTGCTCCGGCCGGACAGGGCATCACAGTATGGTAAGGGGTGTAACATTTCCGTCACACGCTTGTGGTATTCGGCCAATCACAACACACTGGATAGCTGGCCAATCAGAGCACACCTCGCTTTTCAGACCGATGAGCTTTGTAAAAATCGACGCGTTTCAGAAAGGCGGGGCATAGAGGAGAAACAATAATGTACAGTATGTGGAAAATAATGTGTTTTTTAACCTTAAACCACATAAACACATTTCATTACACCAAATACACCAAATAATGTTCTTTTTAGCAACATCATATGACCCCTTTAAGATTGAATATTTACTGTGCTATTTTGGTCACAAGGGAGCGCCGTTTCCACAGCATAACCAAACGGGAAGGGGTAACCTAGAACTTATTTAATAAATACAAATTCTAAATTCAAACTGAAAGTGTGAATCACACCTTATATATTTCTAGTTTCAGCTATTCACTTGATAAACAACATAAGCACATGATTGTCCTACATCCTTAAAAACCACTGATCATTAACATCTACATGGGTTTCCAAATCCTGTCTCTGTCTCATTGTGTTAAAGGAGCTATTGTTCTAGAGATCTTCGGGAGAGAACAACTCTCCATTCTTATCTCCTTTATCTTGCCAAAGACCACCTCCTGTCAATCATTTGTCAGCTGATAAACGATGATTCAGTCAAGAGTTGGGGTGTGAACGGGCTCTGCTGTGATTGGGACGGGAACATCTGCACAAATCACCATGAAAAATGTCAGTCAGATCACTCAGATGAAACTCAACAGCCCACTACATTTGGTGATGATGATTTAATCAAGCTGAGATAACGTTTCCAGCTCCAAAGCCTATTAGAGCAGACCTATTTGTACCAACTTACACGTTACATAACCACATTACATAATAATAACTGAGCAGCCTTCTGTGCAGTTCTGTTTTTCACATTAGGTTCACTTACACACATTACCATTAATTTCAATACAGTAATAATACCAAGAAACAGTATTTACAATTAGATCCGATACACATTAGGCCTAAGCACGTTTTCATGTTCTCTCAGCATTTAGAGGCAGATCTAACCTGTTATTTATATGCTATATAGTTTAGTTTTTGAATTAGTTTTTATTTTTATATTTTCGGTTTTCATTTTAAAGTTTTAGTATTTTGTTTTCTGTTTTGTCATTTTTATTAGTTTTTGTTCTTTTTAAATCTTACACTGTAAAAAATTACTGTGAATTTAACGGTAAAAGACTGTAAAAATGCTACAGTAAAAACCTGTTAAATGGTTAACGGGTAAATTCCCCTACTATATACGGTGAAAAAACTGTATTGGACATTACATGTATTGGACATTAATTTTACGGTAGTATACTGTTTTTGGAAGTGAAAAAGACCGTATAATTTACAGTGAATAACCGTAAATTGACATTCCCAGAATTCCCTGCATTACATTTCAAATTTGATGTTTTTTTGTTGAAATAACTATGTTTCTTCTTAGTTTTTTCTTATCAGTTTTGTATATTAGGGTTGTGTGTTACACCTAATGTTGTTAAATGAATGTTTATTGCATTATTTCAGTTTCATGTGTGTCACCGTGATGGTGTTTAGTGTTTGTGTGAATGACACTGTGCACCTTCTATATATGTTATTATTTAAAAGCTGCTTGTGATTGGCTTTGGTTCATCACGTGACTTTCTCTTCACCACCTGCATTTGGTGGTTATCAATGTATTACAAAGGTCCAAAACAGATTTCAGTACTTCAATAGGTTGTATATTAACATTATATCAGTTAATGAAATTACGGTATTTAACTGTAAATTTAAGTTAAAACCGTAAAACCTAAAACGTTGCTACCGTATTTTTTACGGTAAAATTCCGGCAACCACAGCTGCCGTTTTTTTACTGTAAATTTTACGAATTTTTTTTTACAGTGTAGGTTTCGTTTATTTATTTTTTAATATCAGTTTTAGTTTCAGTTTTGATTTATTTCCAGTTCCCAGGAATCTTAATGCTTCAACTTAATTTTTTATTCAGTTAGTTGACAAGGTAACATTTCTAATTTTCCAATGTTTTTCATATTTGATTTTATTTCAGCTTTATTTAAGTCATTAATTCAAATAATAAAACGTTTTGTTATCCAATATCATTGATAGGTTAATATTATTTTATATGTGGAATAGATATTATTATCTAAAATCATATTTACAAATAAATTGGACTAAATTATCAAATTATTAAATTTTTCAAAAAATGTCAGCTTTATTTCAGTTCATTTTATTAAATTAAATAAAAAGGTGTTTAAGAGTTGTAAGTTAACTAAATAAACTCGGTAATTGAACTTCATATAAATATTGTATTTAAAATTATATTAAAAATTAGCGACAATTTAAAAAGTCATTTTTTAAATAAAATATTAAATTATTTTCTAAAACTTAAAAATGTATTAAAGAAAAAAAGTAACAGTTAACTATTGCAAGAACTGTATAATAATGTCAGTGTTTTCAATTAAAGTTATACTTCAAGCAGAAAATCTATAGCTTTGGGGGTCTTCGGGTCTAGATACGGGTCCCTGGGAACTTCAAAGGTCGAAAACCTCTCTAAGAGATGTAGTAATATATCAATATTGTAGTGCGCACTACTGTAAGTGTCCTCACACGCCCACTTGAGCTTTAGAGCACTTCCTGTAATGTGAGGCGCGTGCGTTAGAAAAGGACGGGCTTAATCTGGGAATAAAGCTGGAGTTGCGTATTTGTCGTTTTGACTCCAGAGAGGACTCCCAGCGGACTCCACATCCCTACACAACCTCCACTTCACAGGACTGCAGTTGCCGGAGGGATGCAGTGAAGAAGAGATATTTATTTGACTCCACATTCACAATTAGCCACTAAAGGTCGCGTTTTCGTGTAAACAGGAGCATGGGTCTGCAGACTGTGTTCCGCGCGGTGATCATGGGGGCCCCGGGCTCAGGCAAGGGGACCGTGTCCAGCCGGATAGCGCAGAGTTTCGGACTGAAGCACCTCTCCAGTGGAGACATGCTGCGGGCCAACATCGAGGCCAAGACAGGTGAGAGAGCTCCAGCTCTGTCCTCTCATACTCTCTCAGGTTTCATTCACATAAACGATTAAATAACCCAAGCCTTTTCCGTTCGCCGCGAGCGCAGTTCAGCTTACTTAAGGGTTAAACGTAGCTTTGATCAAATAAAAACAGGCTGTTAAACTTCAGCTTCGGTTTTATGCCTAAAAGCAGGATATAGGCTATAATTACAGGTTACTTATCAGCAGAACTGAGTCTTGACTTCGGGTGTGTCTCAAAACGTAGTGCGCTGTCTAGCCTATCTAGACAGCAGTTTTGAAACACCGCGTCTGTCTGGAGAAACCATTAAAAATGTCGAGCTCTGGGTTTCTGTTTGTGGTATTACTCTTTTCATGCGTAGTAGACTGTCTGGTATTTTCAAATATTTGTACTTTAATGGAGCTTTTGAACTTTTAAAGGCGATGTCTTTCTTCAAAGAATGTGCCTTGCATACTAAACATGTCCAAGAGTGTTTACTTCAAATGATTTGGCTGCAAATCACATTGAAGCCCAAGACTGCAGTGCAAATTTGCTCCACAATTCAGATGTTTGCAAGGTTGTACTGTGTACAGTAGTGCGGGATTCTTCTCTAATCTGAGCTCTATAAATAATGGCCTTGTAGCAGTAAGCACAAATGGATGCCAGATGCTGTGTGTGTGTGTGTGTGTGTGTGTGTGTAGCATCTTCAGTTTTCTGGTGTGCAGTTCTACCCACCACAGACTATGGCTGTCAAAATGACCGAACAACTAAATTAGAATTTTCTACTAAAATATGATCAAAATTCGAATTATATTCAAATTTAAAAGCAGTAATTTCAGTTAGGGGGAAAAAAAGCTTTTGGCTTCTCTCCTGAGGCCACAAGAGGGCGCATCGAGCAAAATATTATACACATTTCTTCAAAGCGTAATAAAAGAACACAACTATCTTTGAAAAAAAAGTGCATAATGTTTAAAGGGGTCATATGATGCTTTTTTAAAGATCATTATTTTGTGTATTTGGTAAACAGATATGTTGGACAGCGTTATGTTCAAAAAACATTCTTTTTCAAATACTGTACATTATTGTAGGTCCTCTACGCAGTCTGCTCTGATTGGCCAGCTGACCCAGTGCATTGTGATTGGCCGAACACGCAAGCACTCGTCGGAAATGTAACGCCCCGTACCATAATCGCGAGCTTCATCTTTCAAAAAAATAAATGTAAAGACAGAGCCTGAAAGGGGAACAGAGTCGCGTGACAGACACAGTGATGAAGCTGGTATGTGTTTGCAGTACACAAGCCACGGTTAAGACAGCTGACTCCACTGTGATGTGACCCCCTCGCTCTCTCTCTCTCTCGCTCTCACACACACACACACACACACACACACCACACACACACACACACACACCGATGTGCAAAACTCCGCATTTGAACAGTCAATAGCAAATACTTAAACTAATAACAAAACAGTAGCTGATTCAGAAGCGGCAGATTGTCTTAGCAAAGTCAGAATTTCCTCCTCTCCTAGGTTCACGAAACGGTGAAACATAAAATGCATTGCTGTTCTTTTGTAAGTGATCTTAAAGATTCCTAAACGCATCTACTTTCGGAAGGCCAAATAAATTGTTTTGCTTCGCCTAGAAACACACAGCGTCTCCCTGACATGCTGCTTCAACACTAACTGCGGTTACTGAAACCACGCCTTCTTTCTTTGCGTGCACATTTGGGCGCATTATGCAAATATTTCCACATAGTGAGGTAGATATGTGGGGGCGTGTTAGAACGAGCCATTTTAGGGGGGGCGTGGCAGAGTATTAACTTTGATAAAGAATATCTCTTTAATTTGGGACTTTAGTCTTTGCAACTTCACAGATCTTATCTATGCACAATCAGCTTGTAACACTCCAAAGAGAAAGGAAAACTTGAAATCGCATCATATGACCCCTTTAAAAATAATGTGTATAAATATATATAATTAAAATACAAGTTGCTGTTAAACAATTGAAGAGTGAAAAAAACAGCACCATGCTTGTATGTATAGTTTAATACAAAGGACTGAAAGCCAATCACACAGAGTACTTTTTTCATTTAATTTATGAGATGCAGTGGGATGGGAAAACCCGCCATAAAGTCTTGAGACATGTTTTTAAAAAGTTGAACTTACATTAATTTTACATGGCTTTCTAAACATGCCGCTCTCTTGTGCGAGACGCGTGTGCAACGCTGATAGATGTCCCTCTAGAAAATGCGATAAATATGCGTTCTGTGTGAACGGCTTGGTTTCAGTTTCGCGGTAAACAACATCTTCGCCACACTGATGCTCTCGTGCGCCGCATCTAGTGGTTTCAACTGGATAGGCTAACAAAAGCATTCAAATGCAATGACACTTACATCGATGTTGCATTTCATGCGTGTAACAAAGTTCGTAGTCACGGGAAAAAGGAGGCGGGAAAAGGAACAGCGAACATTTAACACTTAATAAAAAAAAAAAACACAAATGAAGTAAATGGCAGCACTCGCGGACGGACTGCCGCACACAAAAACACAAATAATCCAGGCTGGTCCCTTTCTCCTTCGGGGGGTCAACACTGTCGTCACTCTTTTCCCTTTTTTTTTATCCTTACGGAGCTCTCCGGGGACGCAGACCGGGTGAGGGAGCAGCAGGTGGGCATTAGCATTTACTCCACCGGCCTCGCTCCATTCCCACGGGTCTCGGCCCCGCACCTCCGTAGATGTGGACAAGGATAAGGCGGCCTGACAGCGACACAGACCTAAAATTCGATGTGGATTTTTTTTTTTTTTTCATGGAACGAATGATTCGAAATTAGAAAATTTTTTTGACAGCCCGAATCAGAATAGTCCAGATACAGCATAAACAAAATGACCAACAATGAACCAATATAGATCATATGATTTAGGACAGATATGGAGCGCAGGAAGAGACAATTTAAATGTGAGTTCAATTGACCATATATGTACAGTTACAACTAACAGTAAGACCTTTAAAGGGGACGTCACCCCCAAAATCTGTCCAGTGTTGTTGCCATCATGTCGTCAAACCTGCATGACTATGTGTAACACAAAAGAGTGCTTGAAGAATGCTGGTGAACAAACAGTTTTGGTTCCTATTGACTGCCAGGATGGCAAAAAACATTGAGGACAGTTCTCGAAATATCTTCTGTGTGTTCCACAGAGGAATGAAAACGCCAAGAGGGTGAGTAAACGAGACAGAATATTCAGTTTTGATTGAATAAGTACATTTTAAGCAGGGACTTATATTTCAAGAATGGCTAATCCAACAATATTTTGGCAAATGTATGCATGCAGATTTTTGGGAGTCTATTAACTGGGGATACATTAATTATCTGTACTGATATTGTCCATCGCAGAACTATTTAAATGAACTGTGAAAAAAATGAAAGATTATGTATAGAGAAAAATTAACGGACTACTTAAACATTTGGGTCGGTTAAGACTTTTTAAGTTTTTAAATAAGTAAAATCAGGATTCTTGTGAAAAAATATTCTAATTTAAAATAACTGATGTTTATTTTAATAATGTAATTGTTTTTGTAATTATATTTTATGCCTATATTATGTAATAAATTCCTTTAATTTTCAACACTGAATGTATAAAAGTATTAATTTCTTTAAAATGATTCCAAACCTTGTTATTATAGGCCTAAAAATATTTAGCAGTGGGTCACAGGACGATTATTAAAAAGTTATTACAATGTGTAGAGCCACTTGAAATTCATATATCTGTTACTACAAGCTCATTGTAGTGGTCACCTGTCATGTTCATTGGAGAGTTTAATAGGTAATAGCTAAGGTTATGATTCTTAAGCCAAGGATGATAAACCTGACGGCCTTCATATTTGAACCAGTGAATTTAATTAAATGTTCATTGTTGATTCATTTGGCAGTATTTCAAATAATAAAATTAACACCAACACGTTTTTATTTATTTATTTGTGATGATGCAGATGCATTAGACCCTGTAATATGTATGATTTAAAAATTAATAAGAGTAATCTAATGGTATAAAAAAAGTATTAATAATAAATAAACGAAATAAAAAATTAAAAATAATACTTTCAGATTTTTTTTTACTCTATTCATGTCTGAATTTCTTCTGTCCTTGCTGAATAACTGATGAGCTCTTCTGCACCTGCGCAGATTTGGGTGTCCTGATGAAGTCGTGCATCGATCAGGGTCAGCTGGTTCCCGATGATGTTATCTCTCGTCTCATCCTGTCCAGTCTGAGGGGTCTGGAGCAGAGCAGCTGGCTTCTGGACGGTAACTCTCACCCCGCTCACCTGAGCCATGTTACTGATGAACTGTGCAGTTTAATCGTAGTCACCTTCACATTGTCCCGGCAGGGTTTCCTCGTACTGTGGCTCAGGCCGAAGCCCTGGACAGCGTGTACGATGTGGACTCTCTTATAAACCTGGACGTGCCTTTCCAGACGATCCGAGAGCGCCTGACCTCTCGCTGGGTGCACCTTCCCAGCGGCAGGGTCTATAATACAGACTTCAACCCGCCTAAGAAACCAGTGAGTCCAAAATGCATATTTTCCACAGGCAATAATAGTGAAGTGTTAGTAGCATCAGGTAAATAGTGTTGAGTTTTGTGAATAAGGCATAAAAGAGGTGTTTTTTCTAAAAAGACTAACATTAACCTGGTTAAACTGGATTGTTTAAGTAGATATTGTTTAGTTATTAGTAATTGGTTTTTGTGCTGAATTGGAGTGAATTCATGCAGAATGCCTAAAAAATGGGATAAAGGACACTTCTTTTATCAAGAGCACTTGTTATGCAAATAATATACTTTAAAAGTATGACCTTAGTGAAGGTAATATTTTGGACACTTAATTGCAGGTTAATCAAACTTAAAATTAACTTAAGTACATATAATTGTCTTTAAAATATGGTTAAAGTGAACTGCTGAATGTACTGACAAGCATATGGAAAACTAAAATATACTTTAATGTCATTTAACAAGTTGCAATTCCATACGCTTAAAATATATGAACTTTACATGTAATATCAAATAACGCAACAGTTGAAATTATAATCGAGTACTTTAAATGTGATTTAGTATGTTAGTCAACACATCAAAATAAATGCACTTCTTTAAAGAACAACTAAAAATTATGATGATCTAAAATGTACTTTTAAATAAAGCAATTTGTTTTAATATGTTTTCATTTTTTTTTTTAAAGAAAACATAACACACTAGTAATTTGATATTATTAGTGTGTAAAGAAACACTCTTTAAGGACACTTAATTGGACTTTTATTTCAATAAAAAGTCCATATTGTATTTGTAAGTACAGATTTTAATGTGTATACTTTCAAGTACTTTATATATAATATAGAAATATAGGCTACTATATGTATATGTATATATGTGTGTATACACACACACACCCCACAAATAGTCTTTCATTAAATACTGTATAATAAAATAAAAGTATAAAGTAATAATAATCATTAGAGCTGTAAAACGTAAAAACTAAGCATTGAACTCTATGTAAAATCTGTGTTAAACTTGTAAGGAGTCCAAAGAGTTCCTGTGGTGAAAGTAGGTCATGCTATTTCACAACCTGGCACTCAAGACAGATATGAACACTTCTGTTTACTAAGGAATTATTCAAGGAACTTTTGCTTTCATCCATGCAATAAAACTGGAGCAGGCAGAGGAAGTCCTGGAGTTCCTGTCCATTTATCAAACACTGTCAGAGAAAAAAAATGAGTCACAAGGCCAGAAAAATGTTGCTTAAATAGTTTTTGCAGTATTTTAAAAGATAGTTTAACTTCTGAGAGTAGAGTTTTATAGAAAGTAAAACTGAACAAAGAATAGCTGTTTATATTCAAGATGTTATAAAACATGTTCTTCTGTCTACTGCAACAAAGCCAGTGAGTTTCGTTTTTGTGGCACAAAACTGTTTCCTACTTGTTACATTTTGGTCCTCTTTGCTATCATTCTTTAAAGACAGCAGTTGAGCATGTGCTAAACTAATACAGCTCAAGCCCAGTGTGAAACCGTGTTTGTCAGTGTTGCTCAAATACAGCTCAAGCTTATGTCAACACAAAACTGTGCGCCTCAAGGTCACCTCCGTTCAGCTCTGGAACTTATCAGCGACTGCCAAAGATTGTTGACACTTTCAATACATGAATTCCTGAGATACAGTAGTTTTAATTGGGTGATTATGGCACATTTGAAAGTGGGCTCTTTGTGGTGAGCCTGCAGTGGATGTGTCCTGTGATTTGACTGCACCGGGTCTGATGTGTCCAGGAGAGGCCGCGTGTTCCAGACGAGACATGAACAAAAAAAAAAAAAAAAACTGAACTGTGTCCAGGCGAAGCTCAGGACTATGAGAACAGACACAAAAAACAACAGTTTCAAGTTTACAGGTACTAGAAGAAACCCACAGCACTTTAGAGCTGTTTTACACGCGTGTTTTCTTTATGATTTATGTTGAATGAAAGAATTCACACACACACAGAAGAAAATGCTTAGGGGTTATTAAAGGAACAGTTCACCCATGTTCTTGTCCTCCTTCACACGCCTAAGGATTCTAGATCTGGAAGAATTTCTTTCTTATGTGGAAGCAAAAGAAGATATTTAGCAGGAGGTTAATGCATGCTCTAATATTCCACAGAAGAGGGCTGCTGATCATCTAAAAAAGGAACAGAAACCACATAATACAATAAATATCCAGAATTACACAAGATGTATTAGGCCATATGAAGCTAATTAATGCAGGAGAGACCAAGTTACTGTTTGCTTATTTGTTTTCAGAAAATCTATCCTCAGATCTCATTTTAACACTTCATCATTTAACGACATAGGGGCATCTCACAGTCTTTGATTCAGGATATATGATAAATATATCTTTTTTTTTTCAGACTCAACCTCATTATTTTAGTTGTGATACTTTGAATCAAACTGAATAATGGATAGATAATATAAAGTATAAATTAGATTTAAAATAGTAATTGTATAATTAGTTAAAACATACTACTACTACTACTAATAAGGTTTTAACTCTGTATTACTGTTGTAAAATACAATTATACTGTAGCATAAAAAATAATTATTGATAACCCATAAAATTATTTACAAGTTACAATGCTAATATATTTCTGTCATGACAACTCTCGGAGGGATTTGCGTGGTAATGTACATGACAATGTTAATGTATTTGGTCTTGACAAGTATTTGAATGTTGAGCAGCGAGCTCATTGGCTACTGATACTGGAGAGAACCAATCAGCTGTGACGTGATGATGATGTCATTATGTCATACTGCGTTAGATCTATCAGACTGCGCCATCTAGAGTTTCATGCCAGAACTCTGTATTTATGTCTTAAATTCTTTCAAACAGTATTTCAAACAACCAAACTCTTTTAACGGATCAGTCCTTGAGGTTTTATTAAGGTGGAATATTACAGAAATGCTGTAAACTACTGCCCACAAAAATGCTGTAAATGATGCAAATGTGTAAATAAACTGAACCTAGCGCATGTTGCAATCCAAAATACATGTTAAATTCACAAGCAGAGTGCTTACTGTGAACCGAGAGGCTTGAAACACTGAAAACTTACCGTTTCATCAACTCATAAGCCCCTGTCTAGGAAACCCCATGTTACATCAATTGTCACTGGTTCTCCAATGTCCGGTCAAAGGAAAAAAGTCATTTATCTGAGATTTTGGGATGACAATGAGGTAGAACGATTCCTTTAAGCTGGACTGACGGTGTCATTTAATATGAATAATGATGTGTTTAGGTCATTGCATATGATCTTCTCTCTCTTTGTACTTGAACAGGAGTAAAGGAGTGTTGGAGACCTTCTCAGGAACTGAAACCAACAAGATATGGCCTCACGTTCATGCCTTCCTGACCAGGAAAATCCCAGGAAACCAGCAGGCTATGGGAAAAGCGTGATTGCACAACAACCTTGAGGACTTGCACCACAGCTGAAGTACACTGTTAGACTCGAGCACAATGCACCTCTGTGGCCTTAAGCAGTCTGCTGTATTTGACCAAGCCTTTGGTGTCACCATCTGCTTTTATGCCTTTGTGAGAAAGTTAGTGCCAAACTAGAGGTTTATGGTCAAACTAGTCTATTACTGAGCTCTAGCGCTGTCATCTTAAGGAAATAAACCCAGCTTAGTGAGTTAGAGGTAGGCATGCTAAGATTAATAGTTGACTCCAAAGTAAATAATTCTCAACTTTCCACTTAGAAGAAGTGCCCAGCCCATAAGATTTTTTTTTCTTTTAACTGAAGTGGCTACAAAGCGTGGACACAGCAACATTCCTGTTTATTGTCCATAATGGCATTTTAATAATATGATTGAAATTTGTGCATACTAAAGAAGTATTAATTTAAACATTTCCCAAATGAATCACTGTGGCCATAATTCGCAAAAACACTGTCTAATGCCTGTGTGGTGATTTTTCTATTGTAGATCATATGAATGTTAATATTTTTTGCATATACAAAATAATGTATTTTTAATTAAGAAAAGTTTGCACAATACAATAAATAATAAAGCGAAAGAAAATCTATAATGTAATCAAAATGTATAAAATTTTGTTTTATAAGTCCTTTTGTATGGATAAACCACTATTGTGTGGTTATGAAGTCCTAGACCACCAAGGAAGTGCACAGTGTTAATTCATCTAATTTTATACGTATATAAAACTATAAATTGTAGTGATTGAAAACCTGCTATTGAATAATGGAGAAATTAAGTATAATGCAAAGCATGGCATTTCAGAAACCACTGCAATAAACAGTGAAGCTCAAATCTTTTTGTTTGTCTTTTGGTATTGAATCATACGAACAGTTCTAGATTTTATATATCTATCTAATATATATCTATATCTATACCATTGCCACCATGCGAGTCTATCAAAACCCCTTCTTCTTTTTCATGTTTATTGTTATGTTGCTGCCGTATGTTAACTGCTTTAATTAACTTTTTTTTCCCCAGCGAAAAAATCAATACTTACACTCCATACACCATAATGGCAAGCAGAATGCTTATAAACTTTGCAATTTATAAAAAATAAAAACTGAAATTAGTACACATTCATAAGTAGTACTTTCACTCAGTATTAGCCAAAGAGAAGCCACCTTTACAGCCTCAAGTCTTTTTGGGCATGATGCGACAAGCTTTGCTCATCATCATTTGGCAATACTGCCATTCTCTTCACCTCTCAAGCTCTGTCAGGTTGGATGGGAACAAATGCACATTTTCAGGTTTCTCCAGAAATATTTGATTGGGTTCAAGCCCAGGCTGTGTCTGGGCCACTCGAGGACATTCACAGAGTTGTCTATAAGTCACTCTTGCTGTGTGCTTAGGGTTATTGTTCTGTTGGAAGGTGAACCTTCGGCCCAATCTGAGGTTCTGAATGCTCTGGACTGTGTTTTCATTAAGGCTATCTCAATATTGTGGTGCATTGAGCTTTTCTTCTACTCTGACGAGCTCCTCAGTCCCTGCTGCTCAAAAACAGCCCCTCAGCATGAGGCTGCTCCCAGCACACTTTACTTTTGGGATGCTACTCTGCAGGTGATGAGCAGTGTCTGATTTCCTTCAAACACGATGCTTAGAATTGAGGTTCATTGGACCAGAGAATCTTGTTTCTCACAGTCTGAGGGTCCTTTAGGTGCTTTTTTTGCAAATTCCAAGTGTGTTTTCATGTGTCTTCACCGAGGAGAGGATTGAGTTTGGCCACACCAGCATAAAGCCCAGATCAGTGGAGTGTTGCAGTGAGGTTTGTCCTTCTGTAGGGTTCTTCTGTCTCCACATATGATCATAGAGTTCAACTAGAGTGACCATCAGGTTCTTGGTCGCCATGCTAACCAAAGCCCTTCTCCATCAGTTGCTAAATTTGGCAAGGAGCCCAGCTTTAGGAAGAGTCCTGGTTGTTCCAAACATCTCCCATTAAGGATAATGGAGGCTACATGCTTCTGTGAACCTTCAATGAGGCAGATTTTTTTCTGAACTCTTCCCTAGATGTGTGGTTTGATGCAATCCTGTTTCTGAGCTCTCTGAGTTTTGTTTTTTTTTTTTACCTCAGGGCTTGGTCTTTGCTCTAATATGCATTTTCAGCTTTCCAAATCATACCCATTCAATTGAATTTGCCACAGGTTAGCTTCACTCAAAGTGTAGTAACATCTACAATCAATATGAATGCTCCTGAGCTAAATTACAACTGTCCCAGATAAGGGTGAGGATATTTATGCAAGTAATTTTTACGATTTTTTAAGTTTATCTTTACAATTTAAGACCAAGACAGTTATAACACTTTATTTGCTTTGCCATATGGTCACTATGGAGATGGAGATGTGTGGAAAAAAAAAGTAATTTACAGTCAGTTTACATTTGCATGCAAACTAACACAACAAAAAAACCAATGAAGGGCTTGAATACTTGAAGGCACTGTATGTATATAATATGTAAATATATTATGAGTGGCGGAATCAATGATATTATCGCAATTAATCCAAAAAACCTCCCAAAACGTTTTTGTAATCCATAGTGGGTGGTTACTGTATATTTAATTATGGTATGCACAATACACACGCATACAATAGATATTTAGAAATTTTACATATATACATTTATCTTCATAGCATGTTGAGCACATGTTTACATATCTTTTTGACCGTCAAGACCATATGAGTCAGCTAATAAAGGAAATAAAGAAATGGCCATTTGCTCAGCAACTATCTCCCAAGAAACATTCAATACAGCTCCCACTCTCAATTTTGTTTCACATAAACCTAGATGCCATTATGTTTTCCCATTTGTGTACTGCAAGTGGAACAATGCCGCCAAAGCCATATCGTACAAGTTAATCCGCCTGCTTTCACCCAAAAACACCCCTCCTTCTAAACCACACGTTTTAGGCCATTTATTGGCCTACAAGTGTCCGAGTGATGCCTCACACAGAAGCTCCCCACACAACTTATAAAATCAAACGTTTATTCTACTACAAATAAACGGCAAAATTCAAGACTCCAATCAGTCTGACCATACGGTGGTCTAAAGATTTAATTGAGGATTTCGATCTGCTTGTAAAGATTTGCACAATTTCATCACAGACATCATTTAATATTACACAAATCGTGGTTTGCTGTATATGCTCTTATATATGCTGTAGAGCTGGATGCGATAAGCAAACAGCATCGGCCGTGTTTCAATGCAATTACCGCAATCAATACAATTCCGGTTTGATGGCGAGGAAGAAACACCAATGGGCTCTCCTGAAAGTCTTATTTGTTGGGATGGGTCATCATCCAAACATGCATCGCTTTCTTTCTTCTATGGAAAATGCAAGAAGAGACATTTAGAAGAACATTACTTGTTTTTGACCATATAATGAAAGAAAGTCAATGGGGTCCAAAACAACATTGATTGGATGCCATTGACTGTCATTGTATGAATAAAAAATGTTTGTGTTCAACATCAAGTCAAACAGGTTTGGAGCAACCGAAGATTGAGAAATGTTTTTTTTTTTTGGGTGAGCCATCCCAATTTGTGACTTTTGACATCATATCAAACTCAACAGCCCCAGTGCCTTTAGCATCCGATTTACATTTTGATAGTGAACGTGAATCTCTTTCATTATAACTGAAGGTAACAATATTATATTGCTGGTTTTCATGTTGTACTACTTGAACTTTTTGCAAAGGTCTCATTTCCATCGTGAAGATAGCAAAGTGGGAGGTCCTGCTTCGCCTTAGTGTCGTTTGTCTATCTGCAGGAAGCCGACTGTTATCTGCCGTGTCCATGCACAGATGACACATGAAACAGTTCCCAGAGAGCAGCTGGAGTCTGAATGTTCAGTGGATGCTGTAGATTACAATCCAACGGCGGAGAACAACAAAAAGAACATGAGAAAAAAGCTTGATTTAAACACACTTTTTCCTTCCACTCAACTTTCTGTTAACATGCTTGGATACAGCACTCTGTGAACAGTCAGCTTCTTTGGCAATGAATGTTTGTGGCTTACCCTCCTTGTGAAGGGTTATGAGGGTTTTCCTTTGCACTCCAGCACGTACCGCTTTCCTAAACGTTTCTCAAAATGCTAAAACAGAAGAAGTTAGCAACAGAAATGTGCACAAAAATATAAGTGCCTCAAAACACAGTTCCCAATCTCTTTTAAAATACTTTCTCTTTTAAACAAATATAAAGTGCAGCACACATCCAGGCACGGATACAAAACAAAAGTCTCTGAGCACAGGCCTTGTTCTTCCTGTCCTGCGAGCCAAAGCTGGTTTCCTCGTGAAGTTTCGTCTGCTAGCTCTCCATCATTCTCCACTCGTCCATTTCTGAACTTTCTTCTTTGGAGGCTCGTGGTATATTCGTCCAAATTCCTGCCTCCAAGCAACGCTTCACGTGGTATTCTGCCACCTGTTATGAACGAGAAAGAGGATGTTAATAAATAACAGGAAAAGAACACGAGATCAGTATGAGGAACAGGAAGTGAGCTGTAATAAAAAACTTGAAAACAGTCAATGATCAAACTGCGCTATGATTTATCAATTTTCACCCAAAAATTTAAATTCTGTCACCATTTACTCACTCGTGTTGGTCCAAACCTGTACGAGTTTCTATCTTTGTCATGCAAACCTGAGAATAACCGTTAGAATTGTTATCGCTCTTTTCATACAATGAAAGTCATTGTGACCAAATCACATTTCAATTTTTTGATCCCATAGTTTTTTTTAGGGTGTAACTTTATCCTATTATATTTTTAAATGTTTTTAAAATAGTCTCTTGATCAAATAATGTTCTCAAAATACGGACCGTACATTGTGAAGTATTATTAGAATTTAGAATTTCCTATATTTTAAATGTCATTATTTTTTGATTCTTCTACAGTTGAATTTTCAGCATCATTACTCCGTCTTCTTGTCCACACATGTCACATTTCTGATTATGATGAAAACAGTTAAAATTATAAAGTATACTATAACTAAATAACTATAAAGATTTTACAGTCACTTTAATGCAAACAAGTCTAAAATCTAAAAGAACAAAATTTTTCTGACCCTTAACCTTTTAATGGTACTGTAAGGAGTTGTTTGGTCTACATTGATGGAGCCTTTGTGTCATTTTAGAGCTTGAAAGTCCCTGGTCCCCAATTACTTTTATTATATGGAAAGGAGCAGCATGAACATACTACACAATATCTCAATTTGTGCTCTATGGAAGAAAATGAGTTATACAGGTTTGGAACAACATGAGAGTGAATTTTTTAATATTTGTGTGATCTATCCTGTTATAATCTGCACATCCACTCTTATGCAGATCTGCAGGGCAGGAAGAGGGATTATAGGTCAGCCTAGATTCTGATGAATGCAATGCTGTTGCAGATTAAAGCTATTATGCAATTCTTCCTGTGTCTCTTGGCTCACATTCAGCTCGTCTGTGTCAGGTTCAGAGCATGTGCTCTCTGTGGTGACAAGTGAAAGTGATGGAGGAAGTGTTCAAGAACCTGAAAAATGTGCTTAACCCCTAAAATGACCCTGAAACACGCCATCATGTTTTGGTTACACTTCAGACAACGCTGCATGCTTCCTAAGGCCCCGATCAGACAGAACACGTTTTTTGCAGTGAGAGGTGCCTTTTTTGAATTGTTTTCTGTTGGCAGTGTGCGTTTTGGGCACTGTTTATGCGCCCCGGGTGCCTCGCGTTTTTGGAGGATGCGCCTGAATTTGTGCGGGCCTTTCATTGTGATGACGAAAGTTTACCGTTGCCTTAGGAAGAAAACTTTTGGGTCTGTCGAGTGTTACCCGGGGCTGGATTTTTAAGATTCTGCTAACATAACAGCTTACAGCAAAAACCAAAGATTTTGAGTGCTCGCGGCTTAATCCTTTGTTAGACTGACAGACAGCTATTTGGTGGTGCCTACCACATAAAAACACCCGCAACAAGCTGCCTTTTTAAATTCACCAAAAATTCAGACCTAAAAACTCGCTCCGGTGGGTGGGCCGGTCCTAAGCTGTAACACTGCACCTGATTTGAGGGTGGGAACCCAAGCAACTTTATTATTCAAAGTGAATATAATAATTTGTGCTGTCAACCGATTAATTCGCGATTTAATTGCATCCAAAATAAAAGTTTTTGGTTTACATAATATATGATGTGTACGTGTAATTATGATTTTCTATATAAATACAACACATGCATGGTATATTTACAGACAATATGTTATGTTTATAGATCAACGGGGGGGGGGGATATAAATATAATAATATAAATATAAATACATGTAAATATTTTCAAAAAATATACTGTATGTGTGTGTATTTATACTATATACAATCAACTACCACAGAGAGTACACACACATTTATGTAAACAAAAACTTTTATTTTGATGCGATTAATCACAATTAATCGATTTGACAGCACTAATATATATATACACACAAACACACACACACAAACCTGTGAGAATGGTTGACACGTTCGATGTTTCACACATAAAGCTGCAGCGTTACCTCGTGTTCATGGCTGCTCCCACTTCTGACGAACGCTCATATCCTGCTCTTTGGATCCATGTTTTTCAGTCTCCTGCATATTCAACATAGACTCATTTTTAGATGTTGTTACTAGCTTCACTAGTGTGAAATGTTGAAAAGACAAGTATACTTTTATTCAGCAAGGACACATTACATTGATCAAAAGTGACAGTAAAGACATTTTCATAGTCATAAATTCTATTTCAAATAAATGCTGATCTTTTGAATTTTTAAAGATCAAATTTGTCTCATTGGTCCAAAACAATATGAGGCAGCACAACTGTTTTCAGCATTGATAATTTCTGAAATGTTTCTTGATGCACCAATCAGCATATTAGAATGATTTCTGAAGATTCATGTACCTGAAGACCTGGAGTAATGATGCTGAAAATTCACCAGCGCATAATTACATTTTAAAACATATTATGTGCTTCAGAGATTCAATAATCTTTCGTACCGGTGGCAAAGACTCCAAAACCTCGTTGGGGTCGAGGCGACAGCCTGCCGGTGTGTTTTGGTGCACTGTATCCTTTGGGGTTTCTCCTTTTGACTTCATGGAATACTCTTTAACTCTCTGCTTAAAGTCGGTGAGTTCTGTGTGGAAGACGTCCAAGTATCCCTCCTGCCCTGCCTTAAAAAAAAGGAAGAGCAAATCAGAATAAATATGATTCAAAATGCATTCAGTGCAAATATGAAAGAGGTTTGGATGAATGTGTGAATATGACTTTTACTCATGTTTATGTCATGTCTCGCTCTATGAGTCCACGTACATTATTGCTAACACTTCACACTCACCTCGGACTGCTCACTGAGGCTGCATTTATCTGATCAAAAATATTGTGAGATACTATTACAATGTAAGTGTCACGAATTCGGTCCATGGACTTCCATTTATTCACCACCAGAGGTCACCCTTTCCTTTACATTGACTCTCGCACAACACAAACTGTTGCATAGCACCCCTGACTACATATCCTATCATTCATTGCACGATTTGCACACTTCACTGTTTGCACTCATTGCACACAGCTGTTTCTTATCACCTCACTCACTATATAACACCCACTCAAACCCCCTTTCTCTGCTGAGTATTGTTTAGCCTGTACCCCATTCCGAGTCTCTGTGTTTTTCTTGTTTTGCCTTGCCTGTTTTTGCGGTTTCTGATCTTTTCCTGTTTTCCAGGATTTTCCCTCTCGTCTCGCCCCTGTGATTCTGTCTGCCGATCGGTGACCTTCGCTATCCCTGTGACTGTTCTTGTGTTTTGCCCTCCATATACCTGTTTTGCCATCTGACCTATGCCTGCTGTATGACCACGTCTCGGGAATAAAAGCTTGCCGAGGTCCACCTACGGTCTCGCGCTCTCGCCTCGTCACCGTAGGAGGTTTTCATTTTGAACATTTGTAAAGCTTTTCCTATACTTTTTTTTTTCTTTTTGAGTATGTTAAAATGTAATTTATTCTTGTGATGGCTAAGCTGAATTTTCAGCAACATTACTCGCATCAGAAATCATACTGATATGATGACCTGCTGCTCAAGAAACATTTATTATTAAAAATGTTGAAAACAGTTGTGCTGCACAATAGTTGCGGTGGAAATCGCAATACACTACCATTTAAAAGTTGAATAGTAAACTAGTAATAGTGGTACGTTTTTTTGTTTTCTTTAAAAAAATGAATACATTTATTTTCATTATATTGCCATTAATAATGTTACAAAACATTGTGTTTTAAAAATTTGTTTGTCAATATTCACTCAGAAGAACTTAAAATAGTCTTTCCAAAAAATATACGCCGTAATAACAGGTTTCAACATCGGCTATAAGATCTTATTAATACCTGAGCACCACTATAATGGATAAGAAATGAGCAGCAAATCCATAGTTATTAGATTTCTGGGGATCATGTGACATTGAAGCTGTAACAGTAAGCGCTGAAACTCAGCTTTGCATACAGAAGTAATTACCTTTAAAAACATCACAATCGAAAAACAGTTGAAAATTGTATCATTAAAAAAAAAAAAAGAAAAAAGAACACAATATTACTACTTGTTTATTGTATGTGATCTAAAAAAATGCCGGTTGGTGGCTCCAGGGCTCCAGATAATATATTACATTGATAGAATTTTCCTCACAGCACGGTGGCGCAGGAGCCACATCTGCTAGGCACTGGGGATGGCGTGTGGGAGTATACAAATATAGATCATTTAATCATAAAATTACTATTGTTTTGCATTAATATGTAAGTTACAATAATATACATGTTTTATAGACTTTGACAGTAAGCCTACGCTTGAGTGGGAAGATAAAACAACATGTCCTTGTATTACCAACATACATTTTCTGCAAATCTATTCTTATACAACTATTTAATAGATTCCACTCTTATTAAAATGTACCATTGCTCCTTATATAGTATTATGGAACTGACCAACTTCAGTGATTATGTGAGGTTTAGTAGCAAATTGAAGAAAAGTTTTTTTTCAAGGCACTTTGTGACTTTTCT
Source organism: Sinocyclocheilus anophthalmus (assembly GCA_018155175.1). NCBI lineage: Eukaryota > Metazoa > Chordata > Actinopteri > Cypriniformes > Cyprinidae > Sinocyclocheilus > Sinocyclocheilus anophthalmus. Next base: position 185,892 of record JADLZN010010754.1, read on the forward strand.
TACTTCATACACAAAAGTGTAAAACTCAAAAAAAAATCTGATTTCTTGATTTGATTTTTTTATAATGTGATTTTATCATTTCAAAATACAAAGTAAAAAGTAGAAATGAATGACTAATAAACCAATAAGTGCTCCTCTGCTGCCATCTACAAGTTATAATGGTGATTTGAAGTATTTTTAAATTTTACATAAGTGTTTGTTCACCACAGTATATTTTGGTCATACCATTAAAAATAACATTCAAATTGGATACTGTAGAGCTTTAAAGTGCTGGAAATAGTAAGTCCTGAAAAGGTGACAAAGTTGTACAACCTGAATGATAATGAATAACATTTGACTATTTCTGCCACAACACCATGGTCACAGTTAGCATTAATACTTCTGGTTTTCTGCCGTACGTCAGCGCTGTTTATAACAGAAATTCTGAGCAGAATTTGAAGGCTTCTCACTAAGACCAAAGACTATAGAATACCCAAGAAGTGTTTTGAATGGGGAGAAATGCAACGCTCAGTATGGCCGCTCTATCGAACGAAGCCCCGCCTTCTGAGTAAAAGAGCCAATAGCTAATCAGTAAACTCAGCGTGTCACTGCAGTTGCCATTATAAGTCCCGGTTGCTATAACAAGCTTTTTTTAACACTATTTGCGAAAGCAACATTTATGATACAGTTGTTGTCAGATTTCACTGGTGATTTCAAATATGAAATTTAATCGTAAGCTTGGTGACCAGTTTTGGAGAATTTGTTGTTTCCCATTCAAAGAGATAGGAGCTGCACTTGCATGCCCGAGAGGTGTTTCAAAGATGGCCGCCGAGTGACATGACTTGCCTTAAAGGGACTTTGCTAGATCTTGCAACAACCTTATTTACTGTGCGGCGCATTCAAACGCTTCTCACTGGATCTGTGCAGTAACCAGGGCTGTGACGATAAATCGATGCAGAATCGATTCGTGGATCGATTCTTAGATTTTCTGAATGCATCGCGATTCTCTCTGGAATCGCTTCTGAGCTTAGGTTTTAACAGCAAATGGAGCTCAACTCTAGTTTTTATCCGCACACTCAAATGCTCACGAAGAAGAGCGCTTGTGCGTTCGACTGAGTCTGTAATTTCACCTCGGCTCAGAATGCTTTTATGACGGCAGATTAATGTAAACGCTGCCCACTGTGAACACCCTTGTAATTCGCTTCAACCTTTTCAAATTTTATGAATGATTATTTTAGGTTCAAGTGTGTGTAAGGATTTGGAAACAAGCAGAGTACGGCTGTTTCTAAAGCATGCAGCGCCATCTGCTGTTAAAAACTAAGCTCAGAATTGATTCGAGAGAGAATCGCGATGCCTTCGGAAAATCTCAGAATTGATGCGGAATCATTTCTCGATTCGCGATGCATCGTTTTATTTTCCCAGCCCTAGCACCAACAGTGTCGCGAAACCAACATTGGTTCCTGAGTAAAGCTATTCTGAGCTCAGACAAGTTTGTTTGCGTTGCGGTCCGAGCTGATAAACGGTCTGTGCTACGTTTGAGCTGCGCAGCGCAGACCAGTTTGGTTTCGAGGCCATTTGATGTTTCTCATATTCAACAGAAACGGCAGCGCTTACGAGTTGAACAACGCGGTGGTCGCGCCAGTGCAGCCGCTCACAAAATGTAATCGCACCGGCAGAAAAAATGGTCGCAGTCTTGAGCCCTATGAGCATTCCTTCAAAAATAAAAAGCCCCTTAATTATTCCAAACCTTTGACCAGTAGTGTATTTTTGAAAATAACTTTGAGGACTTGCTGTTGTACCTCTCTGGCTGAATAAGTCATGTACAGTGAAAGATGTGTAATGCATCGTCCAAAACAGCACTGGGAAAAGCGCAGCAGAGGTTGAAGGTGATGTCTGCACTTACTTTGGCTTTCTGAAAGAACTGACGGAAACAGCCTCGTGGGTCCTGCTGAGTGTTGCGGGCCATTTCCAGAATAAACTGCATGACGACTGCCTGATGAGCCACCTGCTCCATTAATGCCTCTTTCTGCAGAAGACCCAGACAATGAGGATCAGTAGTAGGCCATGAAGGCACACAGTACATACTGCAGAAACAGTACAGCTTGTATGCACTCACTTGCTCTGCCTGCAGACGGAAGCACCACAGGATCAGGTAATTGGCCGTTTCTTCACAGATGAGATGGTGGTACTCTGCTAGAAAGCGCTGACTATCATCCCACCTCCTCAACATACCTGTCCAATCAGAACAGAGAGGACAACCTCAATTCAGATGAACAATCTCCACTAATAAACACACAAGTCAAGCTCCATGACTTACCAAAATGTTTCAAGAGTTCTTCATTACGCTGGACGAAGCTTATGTTCTTATCGTGATCGGATTCATTAGGCCAAGACTGTGAACTGTTTATGATACTCTAGGAAACAATGAGAAAAGGGCCATCAGCAATCTACACATGTACACTTATAATATAATGTGTTAAACAATATGTGTTACAGAATATTTATTTTGTGTAAGCTTATTATCCACTGACAATGAAGGAACGAATGCTTTTGTTGAATAAATAGTTCAGGAATGCCATTTCAAGCTATTTTTGAACAATATCCTGAGTTCCTGACTTATTAATTCACATTCATTATAGGGAAAAGAGTGGCCAGTATAGGCAGCATAATGCTAGTGTTTGGTTTGCAAAAAACATAATTATTAAAAACATTCAGTTTTGAACTAATATCTGAGTGGAAGTCTCTATTTAAAAAGTCTATACTACCAGAAGATTTTTGACTGTTTTTGAAAGAAGTCTCTGTAATGCATTTATCTGATCAAATATAAAAAACAGTAATACTGTGAAATATTACTACAATTTAAAAAACTAAATTTTTCTATTTGAATACATTTTAATGTAATTTATTCCTGTGATCACAGCTGAATTTTCAGCATCATTACACAGTCTTCAGAGTCACATGAGCCTCAGAGGTTGATTTGATGCTTAATTATTATTGGTGCTCAATTATTAAATGTTTTTATTATTATAAATGTTGAAAACAGATTTGATACTTTTTCCAGAATTCTTTGATGATTAAAAAGTTCAAAAGAACAACATTTATTTCAAATAGAAATCCTTTGTAACATTATAAATGTATTTACTGACTATCGATTTACTGATCACTTTAATATTTTGGCTCTGAATGAAAGTAATACTCTGACTGACCCCAAACTTTTGAATGTTATTGTAAATAGCTGTTCAAAGGAAGTACTACATAAGTTTATAGATAGTCATTTATTAATATATTTGCTGTTAGCCAATTCCAAAACATCCCAGGCCTCTAAAGGGGAAATGCTGCTTGTGTTTTATATTTAGACTCCAGAGTCAGTGTTGAATCACCGTTCACAGTGGTCTGTATCTGCTCAATGTCTCTGATAAATATAAGACGTTTCTTGTTGCATGAGATACCGTGTCAAACACATCGCGCTGGCCTCGGGCACGAGTCGGGGGGCTCCGTCCAGCATGGTCTCTTTCTGTCTCCCTCCTTTTCGGTCTGCGGAGCTCCGCGAGGAGGCCAGGGCTCGGGCCGCGCTCCTGTTCCACAGACTCAGAGCTGTGGCTCCCAACGGGGGGGGGGGGGGGGCAGAGCTTGGTTCTGCGCTCGGCCAGCTGCACTGCGAGCAGGAGCGATCGAGGCCTTCACACATCGCTGCTGACTCCGGCACAGGATACCCATGCTCTCCGCACTGGGCTTGGATGCTACAGAGGAGAACGTCACAAGCCTCGCAATCATTACAGTCTGCAGGAAGACTCAGGTTTTTCATAACACTGCTCTGTTTTAACCGAGATTCAGTCTTTAGAGGACAGTGACATTACAATCTAGTTGGCACTGCCTTGTAACCATCAGGGATCTGATTTTCTGCTTTTTAAAATTATTAGTGGGTACAGTTAAGTGGCTGTCAAACCGATTAATGCATCCAAAATAAATTTTGTGTCCAAATATGTGTGTGCGTGCACTGGTATGTGTACTTATTATGTCGATCTAATACACACACATACGTCTATATTTGAAAAGATTACATGTAATATATTTATATTAATATAACGACTATTATATATATTGTTATATAATAAAGATATCTATGAATATAATTATATAATATATAAACTAAACATTTTTCTGAAATATATACATGCATGATAAATATAATAAATATTCACGGCACACACACATATATTATGTAAACAAAAAACGTTTATTTTGGGTTGCGATTAATCGTTTGAACGCGCTAATAAGGCTTTACAGGGGTCCTATTATGCTTTTTCACTTTTTCAACTTTAGTTAGTCTGTAATGTTGCTGTTTGAGCATAAAAAAGATCTGCAAAGTTACAAAGTCCACTTCAAAAGGAGATATTTTATTTAACAGAAATCACTTTTCAAAAACTCTAACGAACGACTCGTTTGGACTACAACAAATATTTTCCGTGATTTGTGATATCACAAAGATCGACAAATGGGACGAGACCTGGTTGAGCTGCACTAGCGAAGGCAACGAGTGTTATCATCACTATGTAGGAGACACGCTAGCTTTCCCAAGGCAAACAAACTTAGAGTCGTTACAATCATCCGGGTTTAAATCGCAATCAAATTGATTTGATTTTGACGCAATATTTACACTGAAGCTCGCAGGCGGCTATGGTAAGGGGCATGACATTTCCCGACCAGGCGCCGAGTGCTGCCAATCACAACACACACTGGCCCAGCTAACCAATCACAACGCACGCTGGCCCAGCTAACCAGTCACAACACTCACTGGCCCAGCTAACCAATCACAACACACTCTGGCCCAGCTGACCAATCACAGCACGCACTGGCCCAGCTTAACCAATCACAACACGCACTGGCCCAGCTAACCGATCACTGCACACGCTGGCCCAGCTAACCGATCACTGCACACGCTGGCCCAGCTAACCGATCACTGCACACGCTGGCCCAGCTAACCAATCCCAACACGCACTGGCCCAGCTTAAACCAATCACAACACGCACGGGCCCAGCTAACCCCTCACAGCACTCACCTGGCCCACTAACCATCAATCACGCACTGGCCCAGCGTAACCAAGCACATCCCCACTGCCGCACTTAACAATCCCAACATCGCACTGGCCCATTTGACCCAATCACCCAACACGCACTGGCCCAGCTAACCAATCACAACTCACACTGGCCCGGCTAACCAATCACAACTCACACTGGCCCGGCTAACCAATCACAACTCACACTGGCCCGGCTAACCAATCACAATGCACACTGGCCTGGCTAACCAATCACAGCGCACACTGGCACAGCTAACCAATCAATGCACACACTGGCACAGCTAACCAATCACTGCACATTTCACATTTCAGAAGGCGGGCCTTCATTTGATACAGGAACTTTTTGAGCCGTTCGTGCCAGACTGGGGAGAGAGGTGTTGTAATCATGTAAAATATGTGAAAAAAAATGTGTTTTTCGAACAACCTAGTATGAGAGCCTGTTCTAGTACACCCCAAAACAAAATCAAGACTTTGTAAAAGAGCATAATAGGACCCCTTTAAAAAAAAAGAAAATTTAATTTGAAAATATTCAAATAGAGAACCAATCATTGTAAATTGTTATATTTCAAAATTACATTAAAAACAGTAATACTGAGATCAAATAAATGCAGCTTTAGTGAGCATATGAGACTTCTATATTTTTATAGAGACCGCAGGATCAGATTTATATTTAAATGGAATATAACAATAAATAATGCATTTTATGTATCACTAGTATTTCTTCAATAAGAATCTGATCAGATACCAAAGAAGGGTGTCAACATTATTCAGTAAAATAAAATTCTTATCAAAGTGATCAAATGTTGTGTTGCAAAAAAACGAGTACACCTTCCTGAAAGTTACTAAACAAAACTAAATACATTTTTCCCGGTGCAAGTGAAAGGCAATTTTTGATGAACAGGCAAGTATGTTGAACTAGAAACTTTTAATTTCTTGACAATTAAGAGTGTTATATAACTGAATTATACTCAGACTTATGCGGACAACAATGAAAGCACTTGGGACTTATTTTAAGTGTGAAAATATAGAAAAGTAACAGGAAAAAAAACAAAACAATGGACTTGTGACAAGGCCGCTGAAATAATCAGGCCTTCACTTTAAGCTTTCAGCAATTTTCTTTGCTAGGAAAAAAGCAGGAGCATGTGTCTCAAAAGCTATGAAAAAGTGAGTTAATCTCATACAGTAAGATGCAACGTGCTGAAGTGAAATGCATGGTCCTTGTCTACTCCAGAACTACCTATTGTAGCCAAAGCACTTTTAACATTTTTCAAGGTGTATTTTTACAAAATATAGACCTCTGGGAATCCATAATCTGGTCTCATGAGACCATAGTAATCCTTCTGGATCTAACAGCATACAAAATGTTGTCTGGTGTTGCTTGAGGAGGAGTGTGGTGAGAAGTGCCTGGTTGCCACCGTGAAGTTCAGTGGTAGTAAAGCTCTTCTATAGGGATGTGTGAGTGCTTGAGGTGTGAGCAAGTTGTGCTTTATCAATGATGTCATGACTTTACAGACCACTGTGTGATGCAATACAAAAACTGGAAACAGATTATGCTATGCTACCCTCTCCTCATTCCCTGCATAGTTGGGCGTTTTTTTTTCCCTTCAGTGGATTTCACTAGAGCCCGACCGATATACCGTTTTGTGATATTATCGGCCGATATGAGCCTGTCACCGATATATCGGTATCGGCGAATATGCCGCCGATATGATTTTTTTTTTACAGAACATATAACACAGATAAAATGCTTGAAATGGTGTAATTACTTGGTTTGTATTGTTCTATCGCTCTATTGTTTGCTACTGGCCACCTGGATGAAACGCTTTAAAGCTTAAGTCAATGGAAAACCATTGAAACTTTCAACGGCCTTATCTCCGTAACGGCGCGGCGAATCCGCACCAAATTCGGGGGATCCCTTAAGCTTGAGGAACCCTCTCGAACGCGAATCGAATGTACGTCTAGAGGCCCACTTTCGAATGAGACCACCCCCACGTCGATAGCCCCCGGGGTTCGTGAGTTACGGGTGATTAAATTCGCAGTCCGGTGCCGACCGATCTAGCGATCCCGGGGGGCTACCGACACGCGTTCGAGAGGGCACCTCGAGCTGAAGGGATCCCCGAATTTGGTGGAGATCCCCTGCGCGTTCGAGATTGTGACACATGTCACACTTCACACTTCTGTAGTAAGTTTAGTCTGTGTGTGAAGACAGTAGCGCAAATCAGTGAATGAATGTTCCGAAGTGAAATAAACTTGAATGGAATTCAAGTTGAACGGAATTGAATTAAGTTGAATAAACTTCACTTTACGTGCAGTGCACTGATGTCATACTCATTTTGGATAATAAAGTTTACTGTTAAATTGTTAAATACCCTGCCTCAACTACATAGGCCTATGTTTGTCACATAATTATAAGTGTTTGATCACCACATTTGAGTTATCATTGCAAAAAAAATGTTTACTTCATTTTATGTATATACTGTATTCTATATATAGTACCAGTCAAAAGTTTGGACACACTTCCCATTTGTTTGTCCAAACTTTTGACTGGTACTGTACCATTATATACACAAATAATATCGGCCGATATATCGATATCGGCCTTTTTTTACTCCCTAATATCGGTATCGTCCCGAAAAACCCATATCGGTCAGGCTCTAATTTTCACCCACCCATTCTCTGATCCTCTGACATGATTCTGTAGAGATGAGTCTGAGCAACCTCTCCATGAAAGCTTCAGGGCATTTTAAGGAAGTGGTCCTTTCAGAATGGAAACAGTATGATGTGACAATTGTCATGAACTTGTACACTTTCTGCCAAGAAGGGTCAACACGTTATAATTAAAGTTAAAGGGACACACCGATATGAGATTATTACATGTTAGTTTTGAATTTATCAGGGTGTAATCTCTACAACCCTTCTTTAAAATTGACGATTTACTTATTTTTATACAAATACTACATGACCATAAGCCTTTAATGTTTTTATAATCATATATTTGTACCATTTATATTGATTTACGAATTTATGTAGAGTACTGTGTGCACATTTATATATAATATATATTTGTACATGTGGCTATCGTGTCAGTGCATGCGCTTGCTTGGCCATTTGTTGTGGAGAAAATAAAGAAAGTGTGTCCAGCTGAATTAATGTAGTATTTTGTTAGAAGGGTATAAAAAGAAAAAAAAAAGCTTAGTTTACCGTGACAGCTGTTGTGTGAAGGCCTCCTCGTGTGAAGACTGAAGAGTGTAAAGACCATCGACTCTACCGTGCAGGGACACCGGCAAAGGATAAGTAACGTTTTCGCTTTTTATTTCTCTTCTTTCCTACTACTTGTTTCACTTCTTGTTTCAGTTTTTTATAACCATTTCTTACTATGTGCAAGTAAGTTGTTGTTTTTTAGCATGTAAGTGTTATTTTTTAGGATTACTTATAAACTACTGTCATTTGATTTGTATTACTTGTATTTATTTTAATTTTAGTTACATTATGTCTGAATTTATTGTCTGTATAGGTCTTAAGTTTTTAGTTATTTTAATACTTCAACAAACTAAAAGGAAATGAAATATATATTGAATTTATAAATATGTATGTGTGTGCGCTTGTACATACACATTTGTAGTTGTTGTTTGGCTTAGTGTTATGTTAGAATAAATATTATACTCCTATACCTTTTGTTCTTTAATATTTTGATTTTGTTTCTAGCTTTATTTTTTGTTCTTCATTTAAATGTTAAGTTTTGCAATTTTGTTGTATGCATTTGTCACTTATTTAATCTCTTTATTTTTAAAATGTATATAGGTAGTATTTATAAAGTTAGGGCTGTTATTTTGGATCAGTTCTTTTCTTCTTTTAATGACTACAACTGATTGGCTTCTCAAGTTGGCCTCATTTGTAATCGCTTTGGATAATGGCTAAAATAAACTAAACATACCTGAGGCACAATACTCTAAAAAGTTATATATATAACAGTGGGTACGGAAAGTATTTAGACCCCTTTAAATTTTTCACTCTTTTTTATATTGCATCCATTTGCTAAAATCATTTGTTCATTTTTTTCTTCATTAATGTACACACAGCACCCCATATTGACAGTAAAACACAGAATTGTTGACATTTTTTTAGATTTATTAAAAAAGAAAAACTGATATTTCACATGGTCCTAAGTATTCAGACCTTTGCTCAGTATTTAGTAGAAGCTCCTTTTTGATCTAATACAGCCATGAGTCTTTTTGGAAATATGCAACAAGTTTTTCACACCTGGATTTGGGGATACTCTGCCATTCCTCCTTGCAGATCTTTTCTCCGGTTCTGTCAGGTTGGATGGTAAACGTTGGTGGACAGCCCTTTTTAGGTCTCTCCAGAGATGCTCGATTGGGTTTAAGTCAGGGCTCTGGCTGGGCCATTCGAGAACAGTCACGTTGTTATGAAGCCACTCCTTTGTTATTTTAGCTGTGTGCTTAGGGGCGTTGTCTTGTTGGAAGGTAAACCTTCGGCTCAGTCTGAGGTCTTGAGCACTCTGGAGAAGGTTTTCATCCTGGATATCCCTGTACTTGTCCGCATTCATCTTTTTCCCCTCGATTGCAACCAGTCGTCCTGTCCCTGCAGCTGAAAAACACCCCCCACGGCATGATGCTGCCACCACCATGCTTCACTGTTGGGATTGTATTGGACAGGTGATGAGCAATGCCTGGTTTTCTCCACACATACCGCTTAGAATTAAGGCCAAAAAGTTCTATCTTGGTCTCATCAGACCAGAGAATCTTATTTCTCACCATCTTGGAGTCCTTCAGGTGTTTTTTAGCAAACTCCATGCGGGTTTTCATGTGTCTTGCACTGATGAGAGGCTTCCGTCGGGCCACTCTGCTATAAAGTCCCGACTGGTGGAGGGCTGCAGTGATTGTTGATTTTCTACAACTTTCTCCCATCTCCCGACTTCATCTCTGGAGCTCAGCCACAGTGATCTTGGGTTCTTCTTTACCTCTCTCACCAAGGCTCTTCTCTCCCGATTGCTCAGTTTGGCTGGACGGCCATTTCTAGGAAGGGTTCTGGTCGTCCCAAAACGTCTTCCATTTATGGATTATGGAGGTCACTGTGCTCTTAGGAACCTTAAGTGTAGCAGAATTTTTTTTGTAACCTTGGCTAGATCTGTGCCTTGTCACAATTCTGTCTCTGAGCTCTTCAGTTCCTTTGACCTCATGATTCTCAGTTGCTCTGACATGCACTGTGAGCTGTAAGGTCTTATATATACAGGTGTGTGGCTTTCCTAATCAAGCCCAATCAGTATAATCAAACACAGCTGTCTCAAATGAAGGTGTAGAACCATCTCAAGGATGATCAGAAGTAAATGGACAGCACCTGAGTTAAATATGAGTGTCACAGCAAAGGGTCTGAATACTTAGGACCATGTGATATTTCAGTTTTTCTTTTTTAATCTGCAAAAATGTCAACAATTCTGTGTTTTTCTGTCAATATGGGGTGCTGTGTGTACATTTATGAGGAAAAAAAATTAACTTAAATGATTTTTAGCAAATGGCTGCAATATCACAAAGATTGAAAAATTTAAGGGGGTCTGAATACTTTGCTCCCACTGTATATATACCATTTAAAAGTATATTAATGATCCCTATTGTGCCCTTTTCATGTAATAGATGCATTTATTAAAAAACACCCGCTTCTGACCCGTACTTATTACAACACAAAAGAACGTGCGATCATACTAATTATATTAAAACGCATGGCTAGACAAATAGGTAAATCTCGGTAGTGTCGCATAGAAACAGTCCCTCAGAGAGCAGCTCGGAAGAGAGTGGCGGGGTCAGCAGAGCTCATTAACATTTAAAGGGAAATGCTACAAAAACGGCTTGATATGAAAATAGCTGTTTTTGACAGGGTAAAAAGGTTTTTTTTACACTACCATTGAGAATTTTTTAACCAAAGTATGTTATAGACTTTTTAATTAAGACCCTAAAGAATCATTTCAACTTATGGGCATCCGATGACCCCTTTAAAAGTTGCTCAGAGATGGAAAGAACTGAGAAATACTATAGTGATATAGTGATTAGAATAATACTTTAAAAGCAGATGTCATGAAGATTGTTGTGCAGTGGCAAAAAACAGTTATTGTTACATAATTCAAAGATTCAGTGAGAGATTGCGTTAGCAGTGCAAAAGGTCGTGTGTTCAATTCCCAGGGAACACACAAACTGATAAAAATTATGTCTGAATGCACTGTAAGTCACATTGGATAAAAGCATCTGCCAAATGCATAAATATTTATTATTATTAGAATAACAGATTTGGCAAGTGTCCCTGGTCAGTGTCCAAGAACAATCAAAATAAAAATTTTTCGGTAATTGTTTGAAATAAATATTTCTGCCGGGTTTTTAAACAAAAAAAAAAAAAAAAAATATATATTAATAATATATATAATTATATATATCTATATTATTTTATACTATCTAATTCTATGACTTATTATTCTCTAGGTATTCTAGCCAATGAAAATACTAACATTTTTAACACTTATTTACTTATTTATAAAACTTTTAAATCTGACTTATATATTAAATATATTATTTAGATTTTCTATGACTTTAGAATCCACAATCACAAATCTATTTTTTTGGAAAAGGACATTTGAAAAACAGTGAAAAAAATGTCTGTTCCTTAGGTTAATTAAATAATTTAAACCACCACTTTGTATGTAGGCCATCGTCTCTTTTCATAACCCTGTTTAATGTTTCTATTTGTAGACTCACTGTTATGACATTTGCACATATCATCAGGCTCTGGTTCTTGGTGAAGGTGCTGATGAAATCCACCAGGGAAGGACGCATACAGGGAGGCCCACTAAGGACCAAACACTGTGGCCTGAGAAAAAGAACAGATGGAAAAAGTAGGACACAGGAAGAAATGACGAAAATGAACAAGCAAGAATAGAGAAAAAGAGAAGAAGATAAACACAACTGGAACATTTCAAGGGAGCTAAATGGAAAAAAAATCCAGTATATGATTGATGGACATTAATGTTATTTACCTGTAATTTTTAATATGGTCTTCCACTTGGTTAAGACCTACACACTGAGACAGTGCCATGCTATATGAGCTGGCTTGCATTGATGAACCCCAGTTGACATCTGAAATGTACAAAACACAAACAATAGGCATGCACTAGGCGCATGATTAAAGCTTGGCAATATTATTCGGGTAAAGCTGAAATGCTCAATGGAATAATATGAGCTTCCTGAGACAAATTATTTCTGACAAAGACTCGTGTCCACAAGCTATAAAGCAGGTAGGTTAGGGTGACCATATGTGCCATTTTCCCAGGACGCGTCCTGGCCAGGATTTCTTTATTGCCTAAAATATCCAGGTTTTTGCTTTGTTTGCGTGGGGCAGACCCGATTCGGTGATGACTCAAAATACCATCGATGGATCCTTATGCTTTCAAGGCCTCTCTGAGGATTTTGATTGCATACCCGATCGTCCTGCAACATGCAAACACCAAAACCTAATATTTTAGGCAATATAGAAATCCTGGCCAGGACGCGTCCTGTGAAAATGGCACGTATGGTCACCCTAGGGTAGGTGTCTTACCGGGTTTCTTATACAGCACATATCCCAGCAGGAAGATGATTATGCCGATGGCTATAAGAGCAGCCCACCAGGTTAGGAGAAACATGATGATCACAGACACCACTGCTCCAAGCAAAGACAACCACTTGCTGTAAAATCGAAAAGTTGGACGCCAGCCTGCTCACACACAAGGAAAATGAGAAAAGCTTCAGTGAGCATCAATGTGAATATGGATTTTTTGAAACCTGTGAATTTACAGTAGCATGGAGCGTAATGAGAATACAAATGGCTGAAATAGAGTATTAAATTATTTCCGTAAAACATATTTTGTTTGCATTTGTCATGTTATCATACATTATCTCAAGAAAACAACCCTGCGGTGGTTACAGTATGCACCATTAAACCGATTTGGAAACCACCATTAAAAAACACAAATATTGCTTCATAAAATGTTAGTTTAACGCATTGTGGCTTGATGTAACTCATCTGGTGAGTTAGTGATGGAGGCATGGAAGCAGCTGAAGTTGATGAGAGCGTAGGAGCAGAGGAAAAAGTTGGAGATGATGGGAGCAATGGTGTTCAACTCAGCTGAAATAAACATTAGAACATTTGTATGTCAGGAAATCTTTTTTTGAGAGCATTCACAACTTGCATGGGTAAATTTTGATTTTGGTGGTTTACCAATAAGAATGAAGCATATAGCGATGATGTAGGCTAGCAGATAGCTTCTCAGTGGTTCATTATTCTTCCCATAACCCTTCCCGAAAAATCCAATGCCTGGATACAGCTTGTCCTTGCAAAGGCACTATAAAGAGAAGGAAGAAAACAAGAAGGGGAATGGATGGAAGTTATGTAAGAATAGTGTTTAATTTAGTAAATAACACTGAAGATGGTTTTGCACTCTATAATAGAGGTATAAAGATGTTAAGGGGCTCATTCGTTACCTGGAAAACCTTAGGAGCTGACACCAGACAGGCCAGGGCTGAGGAAAGTGTGGCTCCAAAAATGCCAGCAGAGATCAGAGGAGCAAACGCAGACACCATGCTCATACTCTGAAGTGATACATGACAGAAAAACATATCATTTCTGTTAACCCTCTGGTATTCCTCACTCATCAATGTATAACTATTGTTTTTGTACTAACATCTTGAGACCATTATTAAAGCCCAGATAACTCTGAATGGACATTCCATTAATGTTACTGCAGTAATTTCTGTCTTTTTTATTTTCTTTAGTATTTCTTTGTATTTTTTATTATGGTGGTCATTTTTCACTTCAAAGATCACAAGTGTGACTATTTTTTTAAGACCATTTAGCCTTTTGTGTCCACAACTGACTGGTACAAGTTTTGTACCATTCTGATGGAAGTTGAAAAAAAAATTCAGTCTAAAATGACCAGTGATCATCAGAGGGTTAATATTGGGCTGATGTCATGGAACATTTCATTTTTAGGGACTGGAATAATGTTATACAATATTTAGGAGACATATTTTACATGTTTTCAGTGACACATTGTTGACAATGCTACTCAGTGACCGTTTAGGCATAATGGTCACCTGGTAATAATTGCTGATTCCATAGGTACAGGTCTTGTTGGTCATACAATCAGTGAAGTTCCAGCCATAGTTGCAGCCCACTCCCAAACACTCCCCAGACAAAGACGATATGTTGTCATTAATATTACCAGAAGCATCACGCAAAGCACAGGAGCCTGGAGTACATTTAAAGAGAACAACAGGGAAATAACACAGCTGTAAGTGTGATACAATGGGCCTCATTTGCAAATTTCATACAATTTGACAATTTTAAAAAGACCCACATACGGTAAATGAATAGAAAGGAATAAAATAATAATCAACAGACGTTATCATGGACTTGTTAGGCATTTCTGATACTCACCAATAGTTGCTGAGATAATGAGATATGATATAGTGGTCCAAAAAATGGCCAACATTGTACCACGGGGTATAGCAACATTTGGATCCTATGGGAGGTTGTGTGTGTGAAAACAACAGACAGAAAAACAAGCTTTTAGAGGCTTGAGTTCCCACAAATAAAAATCTTTTTATTGGAAGAAACATCACTAAGACCGGGAGCTCAACTTGCCTTCAGATCTCCAGAGATATTAGCCCCCGCAAGGATGCCTGTAGCTGAGGGGAAGAAGATGGAAAACATGCCAAAGAAACTGCCCTCCGGTCCACGCCAGCCGGGCACAAAGTTTGTTGCAAAAATATCAGCTATTGGGCACAAATTGAGACACTTTATGAGGAACATATGGTAGTGTAATCTGATTAGCAATGAGAAAATGAGGATGAAGTGTTATTATTATCACATTTGTGGAACATATTGACTGCATTGCTCTCTGACCTCGGTAGCTGAAAAATCCTTTGGCTTGTTTCTCTGGAGTGGCTGGTATGATGGTTCCCACAATGTAACTGGCGAAGGAGATCATGATGACAAAGAAGAACAAGACCTGGGCCTGGAAGAAGAACAAAACCAGTGCAAACTGTTAGAAGCTGAACCAGACAAAATTGCTTAAAATTGCTCTGTTTGAGAAACGTACCTTGGACTCCCATTCCATTCCAGCCATTGAGATGGCCAGCAGACAGGTGACAGTAATCACTCCTATGATACGGATATCATTTAGACGGTCTACCATGCTAACATCACTCTCCTGATGGGCATCAGAAAAAACATGTCAAAATCATGGTTCAAACATGGAAAGTAGTTAATTAAAGGAACAGTTTAACCACAAATGAAAATCCTGTCATCATTTCCGGACCTGCGTTGCTCTTAACCCATAACCTTCTGTGTATTAATAATTTAAAACTAATTAATAATTAATTCTTTAGTTTTTCTTTGATTTTCCGTGTAATTGTGGTATACGTAGTCCATATTACGCCACCTGCATGAGCACCTGTACCGTTTCAGCAAAGCCCACAGTGTGCATGGCTACAGCTACTGCATTAGCAAAAGCAAATATAAGCCCAATCGAGCCCCCTAGTTCTGGACCCAAACTACGAGAGATCAGAAAATATGTTCCACCTGGAGAAAGAAATACAAAGAACACAAACATATCAGTGCTGATATCTTATGGTTATTAAATAACATTACTATATAGCCAATATTGCATCCTGGAAAGAAGTCTGATAATGGTTTCTTTAATCATGTTAGTCAGATCTATTCAGCATATACGTGTAATGTTTATCTTTACCTCCTTTAACCTTTCCATTAGTGGCAATGGCCGATGTGGACAAGCCAGTGATGCCCGTTATAGAGGAGGAGACCAAGATTATAATCCAAGTCAGACCTTTAAAGTCAAGAGGAACATTTATTTTAATAGGAAGCACTGACACACCAGTATACATCACAGTGCAGTGATATGTAACTTAATAGCCCCAAGGGGTTTTACAAAAATTCAAATGGGAATTTAGCAGTAAACACACACACTCACAAAAAGAGATCAAGACATATAGCAACAGAGACTGACATACCAATCCCTGCCTGCGCTGTGATCCAGGGAAGCCTCAGGTACAGAATAACACCCCAGATATTCAGCATACAGCGGATCTACAGGGAGAATCCATTCAGAGGAACACAAATGCTTTCTGCTTGCCTTGATTCACATGAGTATGTTTGTACCCATATGCAGAAAAAGACACTTTAAAACACTTCAAAAAGTATGAATGTCTTTGCAATATAAGACAATATTCTTCTACTTTTAAAATGGTATTTTATGATATGATATGTGTAATATGAAATATATAATCATATCTTACATATATTTATTATTCATATACAGTGGGACAAATAAGTATTTGATACACTGCTGATTTTTCAATTTTTCCCACTTACAAAGAATGGAGAGATCGGTAATTTTCATCGTAGGTACACCTCAACTGTGAGAGACCGAATAAAAAAAAATAATCCAGAAAATAACATTGTATGATTTTTAAATAATTAATATCCATTTTATTGCATGAAATAAGTATTTTATACAATAGAAAAATAGAACTTAATAATTGGTACAGAAACCTTTGTTTACAATTACAGACGTCAGACGCTTCCTGTAGTTCTTGACAAGGTTTGCACACACTGCAGCAGGGATTTTGGCCCACTCCTCCATACAGGTGTTCTCAGTCTTTCAGGTTTTTGGCTGTCGTGTCACCATGGAGTTTCAGCTGCCCTCCATCTATTTTCTATTGGGTCAGGTCTGGAGACTATGGCTAGGCCATCCAGGCCCTTGAAATGCTTCTAGGAGGCCGCTCCTTAGTTTCCTTGGCTGTGTGTTTGGGGTCATTGTCAAGCTGGAAGACCCAGCCACGACCCATCGTCAATGCTCTTACTGAGGGAAGGAGGTTGTTGCCAAAAATCTCGCAATACATGGCCCCATCCTCGCTCCCCTCAATACGGTGCGTCGTCCTGTCCCCTTTGCAGAAAAGCACCCCCCAAGCATGATGTTTCCACCCCCATGCTTCACGGTTTGGATGGTGTTCTTGGGATTATACTCAATCTTCTTCTTCCTCCAAACACGTCGAGGGGAGTTTATACCAAAACGTTCTATTTTGGTCGCCTCTGACCTACATGACCCTTCTCCCTGCCTCCTCTGGATCATCAGATGGTCTTTGGCAACTCCGACGGGCCTTGACATGCTGGCTTGACAGGGGACCTTGCCCCACGCTGCAGATTTTAATCCATGACGGTGTAGGTGTTACTATGGTAACCGTTGACTGTGGTCCCACTCTCTCGGTCATTGACCTGTCCTCCGTGTAGTTTCTAGGCTGATCCCTCACCTTCGCAGGATCATTGATACTCCACAGGCAGATCTGCATGGAGCCCCAGTCCGAGCGATACAGTCATCTTGAATTTTCTTCCATTTTCTAATATGTGCCAACAGTTGTTTCCTTCTCAAAAAGCTTCTTGCTGATGTTCTTGTAGCCTATTCCAGCCTTGTGCAGGTCTACAATTTTTGTCCCTGGTGTCCTTAGACAGCTCTTT
>JADLZN010010755.1:0-39558 GCA_018155175.1 Sinocyclocheilus anophthalmus
ATTATTTCACAAATTACAGTAAAAACAGTTATATTGTGAATATTATTACAATTTAAAATGTTAATTAGATTTTCATTTACCTGTAATGGAGAAGGAAAAAAAAAAAAAAGGCATTTTCAGCGCCATTACTCCAGTTTTAAGTGTCAATCCCTTTATACACCCACACACACAACACAAACAAACACACACACCACAAACACACATATAATATATACTTGCACAAATGGTGGCTGACTAAATACTTTTTTTTTCCCCACTGTATATATATATATATATATCTATATATATAAGCTGAGAATATACTATATACGTATTATTTATATTAGATATAATGTGTGGGTGTGTGTATGTATGTATGTATATGTTTTTGTAGACTAATTAAAACTACATCTCAGCAGACAGGATGCAACACTAACATTCGATTTGGGTGGAATTTTAAAGGTTTGGACACACCCTTTTTAGAATGGGCCTGTCGTAATGTGTGCTGATAGGTTAGAGTTATGTGATGTGCTGAAGTCTAGTGGTGTGGTGGATTTCAGTGGCAGAATTTCTTTACACTGAGGGACAGACTCCGGTTCTGGGAACTGTTTTGTTGGCAACACTGAGCTATTGAGGCTGAGAAAAAGCCGATGATGAAACTGACCTGACAAGGCAGATAAGCGAGCAAGAGAGAGATTGTGAGAGAGGTGGGGGGAGAGGAGGAGGAAGAGGGGGAGGAGGAAGGGTTGAGGTGAGAGGAGGCTGTGGTGGCCACTGTGATGGGATCTGCAGGCAGGTTGGCTGCAGGCAAGATAGCTCTGCCAGGTTTCTTCATATACACACACAGACACACAGATGTGCAAACACACACACTCAATACCACAGTTTTCTATCTACCCTTATTAAAAAATGCCTGTGTGAGTCAGTCTGACAGTGCAATGCAACGAGGGAAAAACCAGAGAAAAAGAAAAAAAAACCAAAAAAAAAAAAACCAAGAGAAGCGTAAGAAACCAGGCTACAATCTTTTGCCAATATATTGTAATTACTGCAAACAACTTGACAGTATATAACAAATAAACAGATTAACAGGCTTTCTTGCAGTTAAAACTCAACAAAATATCTAGCATTACTATAACACAATTTTTACTACAAAAAGATGAAATAAGATGAAATATTTACAGTGAAGAAAACAATGGCTGTTTGTGACAAACCAATTTAACATAACTTAAAAATAAAAATAAAACAAAAAATAATCGTCACCATTTAAGTCTGCAGTTATTGTCTTTTCAATTGCACATTACATATTAATTATACCATATTTCAAGAAAATTTATCAATAAAACAATTATGAAGCAGACAGAATCACAATAAAGTACGGAAGTTCTAAGCGGCCATGCATTATATTTTTTTTCCTTCTTGTTTTCTCGTTATAACGACTTATTTTCTCGTTATATCGACATAACGAGAGTTGTTTTTTCATTATAACGACTTAATTTTCTCGTCATAACGAAAGTTGTTTTCTCATTATAACGACTTAATTTCTCGTTATAACGACATAACGAGAGTTTTCTCGTTATAACGACTTAATTTACTCGTTATATCGACATAACGAGAGTTTTCTCGTTATAACGACTTATTTTATCGTTATATCGACATAACGAGAGTTGTTGTATCGGTATCTCGACAAGGTTTTTTTTTTTTTTTACAATGATTGTTTAATCTACTGTTGTTATAGTAACAAACTCAATCTGATGGACAG
This sequence comes from Sinocyclocheilus anophthalmus, assembly GCA_018155175.1. Classification (NCBI taxonomy): domain Eukaryota; kingdom Metazoa; phylum Chordata; class Actinopteri; order Cypriniformes; family Cyprinidae; genus Sinocyclocheilus; species Sinocyclocheilus anophthalmus. The sequence continues at coordinate 1,739 of JADLZN010010755.1, forward strand.
ATAAACTATGCGCTCTTACTGTAGCCTAGGTCGTGGATATTTCAGCAAATTTTGCTTCGCCTAGTAATAACGTCTATAAATTAGGCTATACACTTTACATATAAATCACATTTATCAATATACATTTAATGATTAACAATAATGATTAATAATAAGGAAAAGAGGCACATTACAAATAGCCTATGTCGTTGAAGCCCGTCCTACTGTAGATGAACAGAACATCCCCGCTTATTAACTAACAATAATGTACCTCAAAGAAGCACAAATAAAGATATAGGTGCAAACAGAATACAGTGACGTCAACCTTGGTTTTAATAAGCAGTTATTTTATGACACAGAACGCATTGGTGAAACTCATGCATCTAGCAAGAACTTAATACACAAAATAGTAATACTGATTCAAGCATTTAACATTAATGAATTAATTAAATGTCAGTAGCCTAATGAACAATAATGTACAAATTATAGCGATCACGAGGTAGTTCATATTATATCCCAAACGCGTACAGTAAAGTGGAAATACAGCATAGCCTACAACACCCCATCAGTTATATTCAGGTCAATAGTGCCACCTGTTGGCGCAGTTTTGTAACTTAGAGAACAACTTTTGTTATGTCGAGATCACAAGAAAATTAAGTCGTGATAACGAGAAAACAACTCCCGTTATGTCGAGATAACGAGAAAATTAAGTCGTTATAACGAGGAAAACAATTCTCGTTATGTCGATATAACGAGAAAATTAAGTCGTTATAACGAGAAAACAACTCTCGTTATGTCGATATAACGAGAAAATTAAGTCGTTATAACGAGAAAAAAACTCTAGTTATGTCGATATAACAAGAAAATAAAGTCGTTATAACAAGAAAACAACTCCCATTATGTCGAGATAACGAGAAAATTAAGTCGTTATAACGAGAAAACAACTCTCGTTATGTCGAGATAACGAGAAAATTAAGTCGTTATAACGAGAAAACAACTCTCGTTATGTCGAGATAACGAGAAAATTAAGTCGTTATAATGAGAAAAAAACTCTCATTATGTCGATATAACGAGAAAACAAGTCGTTATAACGAGAAAACAACTCTCGTTCTGTCGATATAACGAGAAAATTAAGTCGTTTTAACGAGAAAACAACTCTCGTTATGTATATAACGAGAAAAATAAGTCGTTATAACAAGAAAACAACTCCCGTTATGTCGATATAACGAGAAAATAAGTCGTTATAATGAGAAAACAAGAAGCGAAAAAAAAAATTATGCCTGGCCGCTTAGAACTTCCGTAATAAAGTGAGTATACAAAATATCAAATAACTGTTTTGAAATAATATTTAAATTAATATTAACTGTTTAAAATAAAATGTATAAAACAATAATTATTTGTGACAAAATGTGATCAAAATGTGACAAACTTGTCTTCAATCGAATCTACAACATTTCCCTGGAACCACATTTCAACCAGTCAGTCTTCGTAAAGTTAAATTGTTTAAATAGTAAGGTAAAAAAAGTTGGGGATGGAAGTCGTGGCCTAATGGTTAGAGAATCTGATTTGTAACCCAAAGGTTGTGGGTTCAAGTCTTATACCGGCAGGAAGTTTGTTGGGGTGGTGAGTGAATGTACAGCACTCTCTCCCAACCTTCAATACCATGATTGAGGTGCCTTGAGCAAGGCACCGAACCCCCAAATGCTCCCCAGGCGCCGCAGCAAAAATGGCTGCCCACTGCTCCGTGTGTGTGGTGTGTTGTGTGTGTGTGTGTACACACTTTGGATGGGATAAATGCAGAGCACTAATTCCTATTATGGGTAACCATACTTGGCCACATGTCACGTCACTTTTCACTTTCAAATGTACGCTATGGTACGCGTGTCATTTTATTTCTTCATAAATGTTTATCATTTTATGTTACAAAAATACAGTATATTAACATTTTAGTCCAGAGCGTTAAAAATTACGAGTCGCTGCGAAACAGTTACAAGCTCAACTTTCACTTTCATCTTATATATCTATGCAAATGCATATGGAATATTTGTAACTTAAGTAATAATAAAATAAAGAGACAGTTATTTAACAATATGTTAAGGAGTAGTAACATTTGTACAGTCTTACATTTACAACTGGCCCTTTGATGGCAGCCATAATGTTGAAGTGGCCCTCAGTGAAAATGAGTGTGACAGCCCTGGTCTAGAGGATAATTTAGTCTAGGAAACTTATCCAAATTTATCACAAATTTAAACTAGGCGTATGAAAACCAACATACAAAACCACTACTAAAGAAAACAAGTATTCATGCCATTTGAATTTCCCCTTAAAAATTTAATTATTGTGACATCTTATCCATGTGACAACCAGGGTTATTACAGTTAACTAAAAAAAAAAAAACATTTCTGTTGCTTGAAATAAAACATCTGAAAAGGTGAAGTTTTTTCTTTTCTTTTTTCAGCTAGTTGAAATTAAATTAAAAATGGAAAATATAAAATAAAAGCAAATTAAAAATATGTTAAATACTGTAATAGTATCTCAGTTATACTAAAATAGCACACTGGTGACAACTAGCCTCGTTTCCCTCCATCAGAATAAATTGACATCTCTGCTATTGGTACTGTTCTCTCACCCAAATGACCCTTCCCTCGCGCCATCCCACAGACCTTAAAATCTTATGTTTGAACATGGAGTGTCACCATAGAGATTACCTCTCTCTGACATTGCATCCTTGCAGGTCCATTAATCAAAGTGGCAGGACACCTCTGAATAATTTAAGTGCTGTGTGGGACCCAGCTCTCCTTTGTTTTATTAATTAATTTAAGAGGGCAATGGGAGTGTTCATTTGCTTCCTCTTTGCCCTATCATTGTTAAATCTGCAGATTGATGGCTCAATTTGCCGAGAGACAGCAGGGGAGGCCGTTCCATTTGATTCAAGACTTAAATCATTGTGCTTTTGCATGCTAGTTTTTGAAATTGTCATCATTCTGCAGAATTATGATGGAATGCTCTTTATATGTGAAACACATGTGAAGCATGCACGTGTTTTGTAAAATGAAAACAAAGAAACATTTGTTTGGTCTTATAACTAATGACTCAACTCTGCATATGCGCATATAAATTCTGGTCCAACAGCTAGTGAGCTGCCAACCTAGACAGCTTTTAAGGCACATGTAAATATAAACACAGATGTCGTCATTGAACTATGGCCAAAAAATTGGCCAAATTCTAAGGTCGAATCACACGTATACTTAATGCACTGCAATAAGTTAAAAAAAATGTTCCAAGATCAAATCAAGAGAAATTTTTTTTTTTTTTTTAATTATATAAAGCGCACGTTTACATGCTACAACAATTACCTGCAATGGCAAATCAACCTAAAATCTTTCATTTTAAATGAAAGCTGTTGAATTCTTTTGATGCAACAAAGACAAAGAGTACTACACTTTATGCAAATGAGCTACAACGTGATGCAGCAATTACCAATAAGTGTGCAGACTGTGATCTGCTGCATGATACAGCTGGATACAGCACTCAGGTATAAACACCTACTACATGAACTACAAGAATGCACGTCACACCTCTGTTTATCAATTTGCACTGGCTACCAGTAGCTGCTCGCATAAAATTCAAGGCATTAATGTTTGCATACAAAACCACCACTGACTCTGCACCCATTTACCTAAATTCATTACGTCAGAGTTATGTGCCCTCTAGAAGCTTTGCGTTCTGCAAGTGAACGGCTTGATTGTGCCATCTCAAAGAAGCACAAATCACTTTCACAGACTTTTAAATTAAAATGTTCCCTCCTGGTGGAATGACCAACCCAAATCAATCCGAGCAGCTGAGTCCTAAGCCATCTTCAACAATCGGCTAAAAACACATCTCTTCCATCCCTTTATAGCCTCTAACTCTAGCCACTCTAATTCTAACTATTCTTTAAAAAAAAAAAAACACTTGTCCCTTTTAGACTTGCACTCTATTCATTTGTTGCTTGTTTTCTTAAAAAAAAAAACTTGCTTTCTAATCTTTTTGTATTCTGTCTGTTTTCTTTTCATTTATTATACAATTAACAAAAGCAAAAAAGACCTTAACACTAGCTTGCTCTATTCTTTTCATATTCTATCTGTTTTCTTTTTATTTATAATATTATTTAAAAAAAACCTTGCTGCGTGTACTGCGTTAAGCTAACTGAGAATTGTTATAGAACTTGTTGCATATCATTGCTCTTTTGTGATTTTGATTGCTTCCATTGTCCTTCTTGTAAGTCGCTTCGGACAAAAGTGTCTGCTAAATGACTAAATGTAAACGTCCTACAAACCAACAGGATGGACACTTGGCCACCTCCAGCAATTTTATTACTGTCAGTGTAAACACCCCTTTAGATAACAGCTGTCTATGCAGGCAGAGATATAACTGCTGACCTTTCTGTACTGACGCTAATATTTATATAACCATATTTACTTGCAGACATTTGAAAATGCTGTTACAGAGATTTAAACATAAATGAATTGGACCAGACCATGTACAATCAAGTTACTGTTATCATTATGAGGAAAGACATGGATCCAGGCATGTCTGTCTCCTCCCCTAATAAAACAAACCATTGATCTCATTCCAGGGTTTTACTGTAAGCTATTGTTTAGCTACAGTTATATTACTGCAGAGCCGAGGTGCCAGGAAGTGCTTGGAAACATGCTGATAGAGAAGGAAAGAGAGAGAGAGAGAGGTAGAGGGCAAGAAGTGAGTGTGTGAAGTGAGAGAGAGCGATAAAGGTACTGCAAGAGAGCAGAGAGAATAAGGGAGAGGTAATCAGGGAGGAGAAAAATGACATTGAACAAGAAGGTTTTGACTTTTAATCAGCATTAGAACTGATAATGACAATGCATTCATTAAATATTTCTGAATTATACACTTGCTGATGAAAGCACTGTTTTAACGCTGCAGGTCCAAGGAATATTGAGTAGTGTTTCATAATGGAACACAAACTACGAGTCAGTTTGGACCAGGGTTGTCCACCAATCAGAACTGAATTGAAAATACATTTTAAATTCCAATTGGAATTGAATTTCAATTTAGGTAGCAAACAGGACGCGGACTTGCAATTTGAATGTAAGGAAGTAGAATGAAAATAACGTTTATTTCAATACCCACATTTGGTGCATTGAATGTGTGTGATGTTGTTGACATCAAACAGGCGTCAAAATCCAACTAATGAAATGGAAATATTATTGAATGCTAATATAGCATGAAACAATCAAATAACTAAATTAATCAGAATTGTCTATGAATAATTTCAGAATATCTCAATATATTTTATACTGTACACCCTATTTGGCTCCAAAGAGCATCTTGTGTGTTGCGTTAATATGGTGTGTCCAAAGAAAAACACTGGAGACATAATCTAGCTATCATGTTTCCTTAATAAAACCTTTTACTGGCAACCTACCGTCTTCTGTTCCCACGCTTTATGTTTGTTAGCATTCCCTGCTGCTGTATCTGTGGGTAGTAAGTCAGTCTCGGCCTGTCTTCTGTATGTGTGTGATGTATGTTGCGTGGTTCAGGGTCGGGGTTTCCCTTTATCCATAGTTGTGTTTGTGTGTGGGCAGGGAATACAGATTGTGCAAGAAGCATTGATCATTTCTGTGCTGCAGGAGTTAATTCTGCTACAGTTCCACTACCCAGAAGGTTTGGATCCCGAGGGACTCTGGATGAACAGTGCTTCATGAGTTTGGGGAATACTAATGACTAAGGGAGGTGTAGATTATAGTGAATTCCAACTGCTTGAAGCCTTTGACCAGATGCTAATGTATGTTGAGCCATTTGAGAAAGCTGTTATGCTACTGTAAGACAGATATGTCTGATCTACACCACTGGTTTGGACATACTTGGCTGAATTTATGTTTTTGTTTTTTAAAGATCCTAAAAATGTTTGTGATTAAATGTTTGAACTGGATAATGAATGAAACACACGTCCTAATATAATATAATTCAATCTCAAGCTGTACCTCATGAAGACAGAGGAAAGAATGTTTGAAGAAGTTTGAAGTATCTATCCAGCTATCCATCCATCTATCTATAAACCTTCAAACTTCAAGCCAACATTCAGTGTTTTTCTATTTGCAGTAAGAAGTAATTATATAAATTTCTTTTAAAGGGGTCATATGATGCGATTTCAAGTCTTCCTTTCTCTTTGGAGTGTTACAAGATCTTGGTGCATAAAAAATATCTGTAAATTTGCAAAGACTAAATTCTCAAATCCAAAGATATATTCTTTATAAAAGTTAAGACTAGTCCACACCCTCCTAAAATGCCTCGTTTAAACACACCCCAACATGTCTACGTCACTGAGTGGGAAGATTTACATAACACCGCCCAAACGTTCACGCAAATAAAGAAGGCATAACTTTATTGTTGCTACCACCGCCACCACCATGTCGTGGAGACGCTGTGTGTTTCGTTATTAAAGCGAAACTACTTTGTTTGGCCTTCCAAAAGAGGACACAACTAGAAATCAGTGGTTAAGTTGTATTTAACAACGCGTTCCAGAGCCGTGCAACCCAAAGATTCAGATGTGTGCTGCGCATTTTACGGAGGACGAGGACTGTTTCCTGGGAGAGTAGGCTACAATGCCGTCTGTTCTGACTCACAGGCTGTAAGTATGTTTTCATATTAAAAGAATTTGCCACTGACAATTCAAAAACAAATTTTGAGCAGTGTAGAGTAGCACTTTTTGTTTGTAATTTCTCTGATCACAAATGCAGACATGGGTTTATGTTTACGCGGCACGATGCAACACAACACATAAAAAGACAGTATAAGTCGTTATAATCAGTAATTATGTCCCCACTGGATGCAACAAATGCCTCGTTTATAATGGGTTTTAATGTTTATGTCTCGTCACTCCGGCCGGGACACGGCATCATATGGTAAGGGGCGTAACATTTCTGTCACACGCTTGAGGTATTCGGCCAATCACAACGCACTGGATAGCTGGCCAATCAGAGAACACCTCGCTTTTCAGAACGATGAGTTTTGTAAAAAATCAACGAGTTTCAGAAAGGCAGGGCATAGAAGAGAAACAATAAAGTACAGTATGTGGAAAATAATATGTTTTTAAACCTTAAACCGCATAAACACATTTCATTACACCAAATAATGTTCTTTTTAGCAACATCATATGACCCCTTTCAAGTCGGTTTATAGATGGACAGACGGATAGATAGATTTTCACATTCTTTCATCTATTTTCATGAGGTGCATCTTCTATTGAAATTTACTACATGTATGTAGGAAATGTGTTTCATTCATTACCTTGTCTAATTAATCCATTATAATAAATAATTTAAAACATTTAAGCATATGCTTTCAGATTTTTTTAGATCTTAATATATTCTTAAATTATTAATGTTCAATTTTGATTCATTAATTTCAAGGATATTTCATTTCATTATTTGGATTTTGACCTATTTGATGTCAACCACATCATTCTCATTCAGTGAAAGTATTGAAATATCTTTTCCATGGTCAGAAGAACCAGACTAAAGATGCATCAAGGTTAAACGTGGCTGTAGGATGATGAAAAGCAGGAAATGGGCCATGTTTGCCTTCCAGTTATTACTGAGGTAATGTATGTTGCCCTGGCAACAACAGCTTTTAAGTGAGGCTCCATTAAAGAAAAATGCTTCAGGTGAATTCAGGAAAGGTGGACAGCATTTAAAACTATTTTTTAAAAATGTAGAGAGTTCTTTGTGTTTCTGTGAAAGTTGTCCTGGCCTAAGATGCTGACGTCCAGCGATCACCATGAAATAAACCTTCCAGAAATACCCATTGCTTGCAAGAGAGCTGTTGTTATCCTTAGCACTTAGCTCTTTGACTTAAGGCTAGACCCAAGGCAGACAGAACCTAGCAAAGAACTCAAGGCAGTCATACGTTAAAAATATAATGAAAAGGAAAGGCTGAAGTCACACAAATAAATGCATCCGAAAGCCTGAGTTTGCTTGCTATTGTGACCGAAATAGTATGTCAGACACGAATTGTGCGGTGACAACTCAGCTTAGATTTGAAGCAGCTATTCAAGATAAATTCCTAGTGGAGTTCAGACTAGTATGTAGCTCAGAGGTCAAAAGTTCACACTTCTGCTTCTTATTTTTAAAGAATGTGTTGATGAGAGTGAGGGTTGAGCAACTACTGAAAGTGGGGAATGGAAAAAGGGATGAGGGTGGCAAGCGAAGATGATAAATTTGTCTGACGCATTTCTGCTAATCTTGTAATGCCGTGGCTGACGGGCTGCCCGTCATATCCCTTCGTGTACTGCTGTGGGGTCAGATAAGTGGTACACGTGAGGGTGACAACTGACAGCTCTGCTGGTGCTGCGGGGCACTTAAACAGGCTCCATTAACACGTACACAGGCTTTGTTATCGCACAAATTCTCCTCTCAACTTGGAGAGCTCAGGGAGTGTGTGTGGACAGCTGATACCTGCTCTGGGAGGTTTAGGTTGAATTATTCTTTCTGCAATTCCTAATTTACTCTTTTTTTAGCAGTGACGATGCAAAAGGGGACTGTGCAGGGTCATAGTGAGGCATAAACACAAATGCGTTTGCTTCATTTCGATGTTATGCATTTGGACGGTAATGCATGGAAAATGTCCCAGGTAACGTCCCTTACGTAAGTACTGTAGATGTGTCACGGTACCAACAAAGTCTCATAAGGGAATGTCAATCTAGAGACTTTAAATCAAGAGAATTAAATATCATATATGGACTGACACCGATAAATGAAAACATTTCAAATATAAAAACTATAAAATATGCTACTTGTACGATATATAGATAGATAGATAGATAGATAGATAGATAGATAGATAGATAGAGATAGATAGAATAGATAGATAGATAGATAGATATAAACTTTTCAGACGCTTGAAGAAAATTGAGTTAAGGTAATAATGTCACAAAACAGCACAAAATGTCCATAGCAACCATGTTCATATATAGAGCACCATGGCAATTACATGGCACCTCAATTATTACCAAGGCAAAAAACATGACATTGTGGTCTGTAATTATATTAGATCAAATTTTTCTATTTTTCTCAAATGTCTTCTCTCCTATCCTCTCTCTCCACTTCTCTCCCACTCCTTGATTTCTCTTCCTCCTCCCTCCGTCCCTGATGACTTATCGATCACCCTTTGTGGTTTTATCCGAAGTCTCTCAAAACTCCCGGCTCTGTTTGTCATGCAGCCTGCTGAGGGATTGTTTTGGAGGCCACCGCTCTGTAATTGAAAGCGTGGCCAGAAAGACGAACGGTCCCACCGGCAACTTCACTCTAGAGGAAAGCCGTGACCAGTTGTGTAAAAACAGTAACACACACCATGCACCCACCCTGGGGCTTCACAATACCAAGCTAACGTTAGCTCACTACATCACATGTCAAGGGTGGCATCAGAGTGTCATGGGACAGCCTGACAGAAAAAAACTGTCAAGTACCTTTCTAAATCCCTCAGTGGAGCTTGATGGAGAAGGTTTTGATGGGTCTCAAAGTAGACATCCCATCTGCTGGGTAAATTAGAGCAGAGAATACACAAGTGGTGGGTTAGATTAGCAGTTAGCATGTTATGTAGTAAAAGCAATTGTCTATATATCCTCTTCCATCCTTTTTGAAAGAAACAATCCACTTTTCTACTCTTTCTCTTATCTAATATATTGTCTTATTCGTGAATGTTGGAGTTCACAACATATGTATTAAAGCATGGTTTTAATGGATCCTCAGTGACGTGCTAACTTCCATTCTCACAGGCCTGTGTTGTTTGCAAACTCCAGCAAAAGCTTTTTTGCCACTCACGTGGAACTAATTTTTGAGAGCATAAAGTTGTCATGTTCTTTTTTTCCTGCTCTCTACTTCTGTTGTGCTTCAGTATTCTGCCAGGCATCTAGAGAGGCCTTGCCAGTTTGTTTTGTATATTTGAAATCCTGATGGACTTGATCTGACATGAACTTCACATGCTGACAGCATCTGAATAAAGGCTGTTTACTTCAGTCATCTACTGTATGTTTTTCTCAGTCACACAATGCACAAGGTGACATACAAGTAGATACAAGTAGACCTGTATCAACAACATGATCAACGACTCTCCACATTAACAACAAAAGTTCGATTGATCAGTAAAAATTGGTCAACAAAACACTGAAAATAAAAACTACTGCATGATGATGCGCAATTACAGTTAAAGTTAAGGTGTGGACAAATTAGATTTTACTATTAGTTGGCCTACCAATCAAACCCACTGAAAACCAATCAGCAAACAAAAACATGGTTGGTTAGGCCATGGTGTAACCTTAAAATCTTAGATGATATGTTGGTAAAAATGGATAAAACTGGTTCAGGAACAGTCTTAGCCTCAGATGCTTTTTGCTTAGTTTTCTAGGTTTTCCAGGTATCAAATAAATATGGATTTTGATTGAGGTACTTTGTGCAAAATAAACTAGATATCCACAAGCAGCATAGTAAATTCAGGGCTCAACAGTATGGATGATTTGTCTAAAAGCCAGGGTGAAAGAGCTTGGGGAAAATAAAATGACCAAACAAAGCCTGTGCATGTTCAAGTAAAATGTTTGGCTGACACAGATTTGTAAAACAAAATGGCAAAAATTTGACTATTTTTGATTTTTATATTAGGATATTATTGTGGTCCTTGTAAAGAAACCAAGAAAAATATTTATTTATTATAAATTAGGTAAAAATTTACAACATTTCTAACTTATGTAATAACTGTAAAAGAAAAAGAAAAAAAGTTCATAAAAATAAAATTTAATAAAATTGGACTTACATACAGTATATTTTAATTTATTAAACTTATGAATGCGGCTGGTTTCTAACAGATTTTGTGTCTATTGCAAGACCTTTGGGTAACAGTAAACATTGCAAAAGGGTATTGCTGGTTGGTGTAAAGAAAATTATGTTACTATATTTATATGAATGTATATATATATCTATATATATCTATATACACGGGTCAGCGACAGTACACACCTGTATATATTGAGCTGAAATTATAAATCAGCAAAATATATATAGTGGGACAAAGGCCAATAAGGCAATTTTATTTTAAAATAAATATTAAATAGTGCATGCAAAAAAATATATACAGTTCTTGGCCAGAATAAGCTTATATTCAGCTGATATATTCAGGTAATGTGGCTAACAAAGCATGTTGAACAAAGAACACAACCTATTTTTGTAATTCAAATCAACCATCAAGAAAATGACATTATCCAGTGTTTTTACAGCACAATCAAAAAATATATTTTATTTATTAGCTATTTTGAGTCCAGTGAGCATGATTGACACAGAATAGACAAGTGGACGCAGTGTGTGCATGCCTGTGTGAAAGCGAGCTAGAGAGAAAGAACCGGAGATTCTTGACAAGATAAATCATCGACGACCACATGAGCCATCTCTCCTCCAGCCCAGCCCTGCTGACGCTGAAGAAAAGCTAAGGTTGAGCTGTTTGCTGCAGCTCCTTCACCACAGAGTCGTTTTTACGGGAGCCTCTCAGGTGCGCCCATCTGTATTCATCTGTCTTCATTTTCATTGTGTTTCCCCATGTTGCGGTAGAGACGCTGATGCAAACTGTACCAAATACCAGCCATATCTCTGAGACTGCTGATGCTACAAAACCCACTTTACCCAGAAGTCCAATGCTTTGTCATGAGTGACATATTGACAAAGAGAGGCCTGTAGATTTTTTAGCAAAAAATGTTATGTCGCAGTGGTCGCAGTACATTGGAGAGGGGGGCCGGGGCTGCACGCAGAAGGACACATCTGAATTGGACTTTTTTTTGGCCAGTAAGATGTATGGTTTGAAAATTCTGGCGGTATTCATCTATCACAGAACAAGCTTTTGTCTTTTACAGCCAGCACTACTCTTTGGCTAAGAATTATTGCACAAATATTTCCAACACGGTTAATGATCAGTAACACGTCCAGTGCATTGGTATGGGTGTTGCTATTTTTGTCTATTTCTAAGAGCTCACGGTCGTCTTTTCACGGTCTGACAAAAAAGCTTTTCCCACCCACTTTCTCTAATGCCAGTTCTACCTCTTAAAGGTAGTGAAGGCAGTCTAATTGAATCTGTTCAAGCGTCGGGGTTCTACATCTCATTATCCTGGCGTTTGACGCTATGTCTCGTACATTAAACCAAAGCCTGACACCTGAAACAAAAGAAAAAGACAAAAAGTCCCCTTGTGACCCGAGAACTTACTACTCCCACACACATGCCTTTCTCTTCCAATAAGCACACCAAGGGGCTTATACATGTCTAGAAAGTGAACATAAATCATGAAATGTTTTAATTTCTAGTTATTTTTGCTTGTAACGCAAACTTCTGGAAAAGTCATACGATTTAATACTAATTCAGAAACAAAGACTGACAGAAATACAGGGATACCAATGAAGATATGAAGTTCATTTGAAAAACCGTCTACTCCCTTTTTATTTCAAAAAAACCAAAACTGTTTTTTTATTGCGTATTCCAAGTATTATCAATCAAACTGCAGTTGGGTTGTAATGTAATGATAACTTAAATACAGGTAATTTACAAAATTGAAGTTCATTGAAAGTATGTATTTTTTTTACATATTAAAAGTTTGTTTAAAGCAAAAGCAGATAACTCCAACAGTCATTTTTTTTGTAACTCCTCAGATGACATGGTAGATGCCGACAACGTTGTTGTTGTTTGGGTGATCATACACGTACGCGGATGTGGATTACCGCAATACAACAGAGCTTTTCCCGCACCAGTGTAACGCGCTGCTTTTGTGTCGAAGGTGGGTGTTTAGGGTGTCTCTCTAACGTTTTCAGCTTTTGAGGTGGGGTGGGTGCCTTTTTCGCCCTGAAGACGATATCACAGGTTCATCAAGTTCGTCAAAATTATCCATCCTCGATCACTTTTACTCAGCTTTGACGAAAATCTTGAATGATTTTTGAAGGATCATGTGACTCTGAAGACTGGGATAATGGCTGCTAAAAATTCAGCTTTGCATCACAGGAATACATAGATAAAACATATTTTAATGTGAAAGCGGTTAGAAGATCTGTAAAAAATGTTTTTAAATTCTTACCAATCCCAAACTTTTAAATGGTAATGAATGTGTTTGTATATTCACATTATATAACATTTTAAAAGAGAAAAAAAACTGTAAAATTGCAGATACATGCAAACGTGTACATCTGTGCAACCACACATCACTTTCTTTATATTAACAAGCCAAATTGCACCGTTTCTCAGAAACCATATATAATCCAGTTATTTACATCACTGCGACATCTCAAAATGAAATCACCTCCAACACACTCTTAAAAATAAGGGTTCTTTATTGGCAACAATAGTTCCATGAAGAAGCTTTAACATTCATGGAACTTTTACATTGCACAACAGGTTCTTTATAATGAAAAAGGTTTATTAAAAGATTATTATAATATTCTTCACATTAAGAAAAATTGTTCTTTTAAGAACTGTTCTCTGAAAGGTTCTTTAGGGAACCCAAGATGGTTCTTCTATGGCATTGCTGCAAAACCCCCCTTTTGGAACATTTATTTTTAAGAGTGTGTATCAACGAAGCTTTGAGTGGCAAGTAAGTATAGTTGGGGGGGTGGTGCCAGAAAAAAATAAATGATAATGATTGCACAGTGGATATACTGTGGTGTAAATCGTATAACAGAATACTGTTTGTACAGTATACCGTCATAGCACCCAGTGGTTTAGTCTTATGTTTGAGGTTACCACTACGTTCTGATATTAGATCTTGGAGAATCTGCTGGCATGGTGGCAGTAAAAGGGTCTTTGCACTGTAAAGTCAATTTGAATTGATGGTTCTCGATGTCGTATAAGAGGACTTCAGTATGCGTTTACAGCCCATATGATTGCCTTTTAAGTGGCCCCAGAGCTCTACACACAGTCTGCTGTTTGTGTTAATAGGCGCCATTGCCTACCAGGAGTCGTCGCTGAAAGGCTCTGAATAAGTAATAATGCACATATGAATAAATAAAGAAGAGTGTCAGTCTGAGACTGGTCATCAGAGACGATCCATTCCAGGTAAGCACTGCAGTCAAAAGAGTTTTGATTATTTATTTAATTACCTGCATGATCCCATATCCTCCGAGCACGTCCTGTTGCCCACAGCAGAGGCAGAGGCCTCCGAGAAGCCACTTCCTGCTTTTCAACCCAACAGGAAGAGTTGCATTGTGGGTCACTTCCCATCGTGAGGGCTCTGGGGGACATGAAAAATGCATCAGCGGTAAGAAAAAAGAAATCTGAGTGGAGGGGGAGATGAGGAAATGAAAAGATGTTAGAAATTATCCCTTGATCCTGTTTGTAAACACGGTTTTGCCATTTAGCTCGTGCACAACTTCGCAGTTGCGCACAGAAATGTACTCTTGGAATGCTGTCGAGCTGGACCGAAGGGGCACGTATAGCACAAACTGCAATCACTTTGTTCTATCCAAGTGCTAATAAGCATAACGGCTGTGAAGAGGCTGTGGCAACGTACCAAAAGTTGACAGGCAGTTAATAATTCAGTGGAGCTCAATAAAGTTTTTTTTTTTTTAATGATTTTGAATGAATTATTGAGGGAGCCAAGGGCTAGACTCCCCAGTAAGCAGACTTTCCTAACATTGACGCAGTTTTGGCCCCTCCTCATCCCTTTTCCTGCTGGAGCCGGCGAGGATCAGACCTCCCAGTGAGAATACAAAGACGACTAGTATCAAGCATGCTTGATTAGCAGTTTCAATTAGTAACAGCTGTGTGACTTACAAGGCAGAGGCAGATTCGGTTTCATTTATCCATAAAGTCATCCCCGCAGTAATTTATCTTACCTTAATTTTGATGTCCATGTCAGACTCACACAGCTTTTCAGTCTTGTTTTCTGTGCTACTCCAACCAGATTGCAACTTCAATTTACTGGGGCTCCGTGAGCCATTCGGTCCTGACAGTAATGTGGACCGCAGCTCCAAAATGAGCCGCATGGAGCCAACTAATTTTAATTCAATCTACTGGTATGGACATTGCGCTTGTTCTCCCTTACCTTAGACAGTAGGATCTATTTACTCCATCAGTGGGATATGATCTGAAAACACACACACACACACACCACGCACACGATTTACAACACCTGTCACGTTTCGCCACATTGTGCTGGCCTCTCCTGGAGGAGGAGCGCATGCATATTGATTGATGGCAAACTCTTTACACCAAAGGGCCATTAGGGCGACACATTACTTCCTGTATGTCTCACTCTCCTTTTTTCCCTCCTTTACTTACAGCTGAGCCCTGAGTAAGAGATCCATTGTGTGAATGACACACTCGTGCTGTTTTGACTGGAGCTGTCATTCATAGTGCTGTCTGTCTTCAACGCCGCTGCTGTATGGGGTTGCACATAGCTCAGGTTACCAAGGACGGGGGGCAGGGACAGAGATAGAGATGCACAGCGTTCCTCAAGGCTGACTGAAATGAACGATTGGCACTGGGCAAGAATGGACTGAATGCAGAAAGGAAGCTAATTGTGCAGAAAGCATTCACAGTTCAGAAAAAATATATATGTGTTCTAAAAATATATACAGGAGACTGGGGATAGTTGACACCACAGAGAATATTCCTCAGGGTTGGTGTTTGAAAGTCAATTTTTGTATAGGCACAAAACAAAATTAATAGGCACAAAAAGCTTTTGGTTATAAAGAGCAATTACATTTTTCCAGATCATCGAGCATGTTGTAACACAATATGAGGGATGTCAAATTGTAGGGTTAAAGCCTATTGGTTTTTAAGCTAAATTTTAACAGTAAAACAGTTTCTGCTCTGAGTTTCGGTTACTTATAACTTCCATTTAGAAAAGCAACATGCGCAAACAATCTACCCAAACATGTAATTATAACACTTATAAACTGGCTGCTATCAACAAAATGCCTAGAAAAGTTCATAGACTTAATTATTTATTATTATTATATTAGTATTATTATTATTATTATTATCAACAACAAGAAAAAGGGCTCTATGAGTTATCTCTACCAAAAATAGGCTTGATGATAAACTTTTGAAATAAGAAATTAAACAGACATAAAATTGTTAGAATTATAATTCTACAGTTGTACTGTAATTTTTATTCTTGAATACATTGTTTTTTTAATTGATTTTTTATTATTATTTAGTAGTCGTAATAGTAGTAGTAGTAGTTTTAGTTGTTGTAGCTATACTAATATATAAATCACAACAATTTTGGCCAAATTGTGCCAAAATATAGAGTGCTCTTTATAACTCTAGTATAAATGTGTGACATGTAACACGACATGTGATAACTTGCTTTAACCAGTATCTATCATAAATATATGAGATTTAAGACATGTGATCACTTGTCCCAAGCTGATGACTTTCATTTCAAATTTGCCATTGGGCTAATGAATTGAATGATATCCCAAACTGTAAACTCTAAATGACTTACTTGGTTGTTACAGTGTTCCTGGTAGCACAAATGAAAAGGGTCCACTTACAAGTCTCCCTAATGTTTGTGAGCACCACACACATTTTCCTCAGAAAAACGCGAAAATCTTGGTGCTTATTCATGAAACACAAGCTGAGCGAAATTGTGTGTAAATCGTTCATAAATCCATTCTTATGTAAATGGTTTGGTTGAACTGAATGTGACAATTTACACAAGAAAGGTTTTTAGAAGGTTTTTATGATTCACACAGAAATTTGTTCTGCTTGTGTTTCATGAATGAAACCCAAGGTTTTTGTATAGAAATGCATTGGTTTTAAAAGTAATTAATTCATTTGTTTTAACTTCAAGGCCAATGAACATGTATAGCTCTCTATTCAATTCTCAACTAAAATACATCTATGGGATCTTTGACAAAGCAATTAGATTAGCTAGAGACCTCCAGTGACATGAAAAGGTCTTTAGCTACACTGGCAGCTGAAACATGTGTGATTGTGACATTTTTAATACAATTTTCTCTTTTAATTGTCAGCTTTTCTGATTGCAGATGCAGGGGTGGCTGTTTAGACCTCTTGGAAAAGAAATATCTATTTCCCCCACAGTTGGTTCCTGCCTTGAGGTTTGGCTTCATTTGCAGCATTGAAATATAAGGGATATATTTAAATAAGGTACTCTGATTTTGTTATGATCACAGTGCTAACATTGCCAAGGTAAATTGCTCCACATGAAACAATCTTGCGTTCTCTTTTTGGACAACAGGTTATTCTTGTTGTCCTTTGCAAAGGACTAAACAGGGCAAGAAAAGGACAGTTTTGACTAAAATATCAAAGTAGCTCAAATTACAACTATCACAGCATGTAAAGAAGAAAGTGAAGAAAAAGGAAGAAACACAACAACACTTGGTCCCAGGCTGAATTGTTTCCCTGCCAACTCAGAGAGTGAGACTCCTAAGGAGAGAAGCTGGAGTACAGCAACAAAACATCACAAAGCCAACCGAATCCCTCAAATCTACACCAAACACACACCTTCTTAAAGAAATATAGCCTCCATCTCAGCAAACACAAGCTCTCAAAGCTACTGCCAAATGTTCCATTAATCAGACCTAGTGAGTATGTTTCAGCAATGACTAAAGGGAGAGAGAAACTGGTTAACGTGCATGGCTAACTATGATTGTTTGTATGAAGCTAAAGAAGTTGATTCTAAAAAGGATTTAGGTTAAAGGTTAAGGGCCATATTTGCTAAACTGGGCAAATTAGCATGAGAGCACAATCCCATAAAAGCGCAAATGGAAGTGGAAAGTTCTGCAGGTGATCTTCTGACAATGAGCAATTTTAAGTAGAAAAATGTAAATAGTATATTCTTGTAAAACATGCTCCAATAATCTTTGGTTCATTTACAACTTAAAAAACATATATATTTAAATAAATAAATACATGATAATTGTTTTAAAAAATGGTGTATGAGAATAGTTAAGTCCAATAGGTTTTTCCACCTGACGAACTGATGAAAATCCAGCTGAAAATGTTGACAGCCAATCAGAATCCACTGATTGACCATTTAGAGTGAGCATTTAAAGCGGCAGACGTGCTTACAATAAACAGAGCATTATTTTGCATTTGTGTGGACACTAATATAGTTATCGTAATTGTTACTTTTAAAGTTAGAGTTCATGGTATGAACAGGCCTTAAGTCTGCATTTATTCATTTTTTTGATTTTTCAACAATTCTAATTAAGCCACCCATAGGTCTCCTCAAAAACAAATAAAGTGGCTCTATGCTTTTATTAAAACATTGACGTTTGTTTGAACATCCTGATTAGCATTATTTTGGAATGGGATTATTTATTTTTCTGACCAATGGAAGATAAAAAAATAAAAAACATAAATAAACAAAACTTGCAGAACTATATATCTATACAACAACAACAGCAGCATATTAAAGGGTTAGTTCACCCAAAAATTTAAATTATGTCATTAATTACTCACCCGCATGTTGTTTCAAACCCATAAGAGTTCATCTTGGAACACAAAATACGATATTTTTGATGGAATCTGAGAGCTGTCTGACCCTGCATAGACAGCAATACAATTGAAATGTTCAAGGCCCAGAAAGGTAGCAAGGATACGGTTTTAAATAATCCATGTGGCATCTGGGCCCGTATTCACAAAACATTTTATCTTACCACTAAGAGTTCTCCTAAATAGCAGTAAAAGTTTTTAGCTAAGAGTTTTCTCTTAAAACCTATTCGCAAAGCTGCCGAGACAAACTTTTACTAAGAAATAGACAGAAGTCTTAAGCTAAGAGTAAGGGCGGGGTTGACCTTGTTGCTTTGGACGATGTCAGCATACTTACTAACTATTCACACAATGATTGGCTGATAGTCTCTCTCAGAGATTTATTCATAGAAATATTGTAGAGAGCAATATTATGTTGCCATATTCAAATAAAGGTTTTAAAGGTGCCATAGAATGCAAAAATCACTTTTATAAGGTGTTTAAACAGTTGTGTGGCCGCAGTGTGTGAAAACCACCAGCCTATAATGGTAAAAATCCACCCACTCATTGTTTTATAATCCCAATAAATCATAAACTGTCTCTCCAGTTCCAGATTTCTCACTACTATGATGTTGTCACAAATCCGGTCCATGAACTTTCCATTTCATTGACTCTCGCACTACACAAACTGTTGCACATCACCCCGGACTACATTTCCCATCATGCATTACTGATTGCACTCAGCACTAATTGCACACACCTGTTTACACTGATTGCACCCAGCTGTTTCATATCACTCCCTCACTATATAACACTCACTCTTATCCCTTCCCTCTGCCGAGTATTGTTCCGCATTTATCACTCCCCTAGCGATAGCGACTCTACAGAGCCCTCGTTTGTTGCCTTAGCCTTAGCCCTAGCCCTAGTCATTTGCCTTAGCCTTAGCCCTAGTCATTTGCCTTAGCCTTAGCCTTAGCCATTTGCCTTAGCCCTAGTCATTTGCCTTAGCCTTAGCCTTCTCGGTTTCTAATCTTCGCCTGGTTCCCTGGATTCACCCCCTTTGTCTTGCCCCTTTTGATTCTGTCTGCCGATCGTCGACCTGCGCTATCCCTAGGACTATTCTTGTGTCTTGCCAGCCATATACCTGTTTGACCCTGCCTGTTATGACCACGTCTCTGTCTTCTCCACAATAAAGTTTGCACATGGATCCGCACGTCTCACGTCTCGTCAGCCCCGTAACAGAATACTCGGCCACACAAGGATCCAGCAGCTTTCTCAGTGGTCTCTGGCCTGGTATGGACCCAGTCACCGAGCTACTACATCTTCGACAGGGAGGTCGTTCGATTGAGGAGTATGTTAACCGGTTCTGTGAACTATCTTACCAGGTACCCCTATATGATGAGATTTTATTTAAAGACTTGTTCCGTTTTGGACTTGATGAACCCACAAAATCTGGGATGCCAAGGAGCAAATTCAACCATAGTTTAAGGGACTTTATAGATTATGCCTTGCTGACTGCTGGTTCAGCGTTCACGGTGGGTGTCGCAGAGGAAGGAAGCGACACCATGTCTGTGACTGAAGTGATGGCTGTATCAGAGCATGCTCACAAGATGGTGGCGACAGAGGAGCCTGATCACAAAATGGCGGACACAACAGCGCTCCGTCAAGTCACAGCTGATCTTCACGAGTCAGGTCAAGTCACGTGAGCTCATGGGTCTAGTCCAAAAGTCCACAGATGATAGTTATGAGATAGTTCAAGCCATCAGGTTGATTCATCATGAGTCAACGCAACGCCACAGTTTTGATCAAGAGTCTGTCCAGTCAAGTTGCTAGTTTGAGTCTAGTAAAGTCACAGTGATCATCGATGGGGCAATAAGTCACAGTTTCTGATCATGAGGCTAGTCAAGTCACAGTTGATTGGATGAGTCAAGTCAGTGCATTCATTACACGAGTTGGTCAAGTCACAGTTTATCGTCCTGGGCAAATCAAGTCACAGTTATGTCATGAGTCTAGTCAATTCACAGCGTAGTTGTAAGTCTAGTCAGGTCACAGTTTATGATCATGAGTCTAGTCACAGTTTATGATCATGAGTCAAGTCTAGTCACAGCTGACCTTCATGAGTCAAGTCTCAGCTGATATTCATGAGTCTAGTCAAATCACAACTGTTCGTCATGAGGCAAGTCAGGTCACAGTTGATCTTCCTCAGTCAAGTCTAGTCACCACTGATCTTCCTGAGTTGAATTTAGTCACAGTTGTTCATAATGAGTCAAGTCAGGTCACTGCTAATCTTCAGGAATCAAGTCAAGTCGCAGCTGATATTCATGAATCTAGTCAAGTCACAACTGATCTTCTAGAGTCTCAACACGTCTCAGCTATCCATCCAGAGTCACGTCACGTCTCAGCCATTCATCCAGAGTCCAGTCACGTCTCAGCTGATCATCCAGAATCACGTCACATCACAGCTGATCATCCAAAGTCACATCACGTCTGTTTGCACAAGAGGTCGGGGTCGGTCGTTGGATTCCAGTCTGAGTGTCAGTTGAGGAGCAACGCCTGGTTTGTCGCACGCGCAGCTGTATCCCCAAACCCACTCACTGTAGAACTCCTGTTCCTGAATCATCCTACGGTCTGCTGCAACTCCCCATATGGGGGGGTGCTTTTGGGGGTCTGGCCCGTTATCCACTGCCGATTTGTAAGAGGAAGCGGCACCAGCTACAAACATATCCGAAGTGGCGGCGCAGGCTGCAGAACTCCCGAGATGGCGGACACTGTATCAGTGTCATTGGCGTGGTGGGGGCTGGCACCAGCAACGCACATCCTGCCTGCCTGTTCCGGCCAAGGACGGCAGCTATGAACTTTCTGCCTGTCCTGTTCCGGCCAAGGAGGCCGTCTATGAACTTCCTGCCTGTCCTGTTCCGGCCAAGGAGGCCGTCTATGAACTTCCTGCCTGTCCTGTTCCGGCCAAGGGAGGCCGCCTATGAACTCTCCGTCTGTTCTGTTCCGGCCAAAGGAGGCCGCCTATGAACTCTCTGCTTGTACTGTTCCGGCCAAGGAGGCCGCCTATAAACTCCCTGCTTGTCCTGTTCCGGCCAAGGAGGCAGTTTGCGAACTCCCTGCTCATCCTGTCACAGCTATGGAGGCCGTTTGCGAGCTCCCTGCTAGTCCTGTCACAGCTATAGAGACCGTTCGCGAGCTCCCTGCTCGTCCTGTCACAGCTAAAGAGGCCGATTGCGAGCTCCATGCTCGTCCTGTCACAGCTATAGAGGCCGTTTGCTAGCTCCCTGCTCGTCCTGTCACAGCTGTGGAGGCCGTTTGCGAGCTCCCTGCTAGTCCTGTCACAGCTATAGAGACCGTTCGCGAGCTCCCTGCTCGTCCTGTCACAACTATAGAGGCCGTTTGCGAACTCCCTGCTCGTCCTATCCTGGCTATGGAGGCCGTTTGTGAATTCTTTGTGTGCGTTGTGTCTGCCTGGGAGGTTGCCCCTGAATGCTCAGTCTTGTCTATCAACCCCAATGTTCTGTCTGTGTTGTCTGTCTCTGTTCTCTCGTTGTTACAGTCTCCGCTATGGTCTCCTGATCGGTGTGGTTCACAAGGGGGTTTCCTGTTCCCTCTGCTCCACCGTGGTGGTCCTCTGCTCCGCCGTGGGGGTTCGGAGGGTCTATTGTCTGGGCTCGGTGGTCCTCGCTTCCGCCGTGGTGGTCTACTGTCGGTGTGGGGTCCTCTGCCCCGCCGCCCCCCCCCCCCCCCCCCCCCCCCCCCTCCCCCCCCCCCCCCCCCCCCCCTCCCGCCCCCCCCCCCCCCCCTGGTGGTCTACTGTCTGGTTCTGGTGGTCTTCTGCTCCGCCGTGGTGGTCTATTGTCTGGTTTTGGTGGTCCTCTGCTCCGCCGTGGTGGTGGTCTTCTGCTCCGCCGTGGTAGTCCTCTGCCCCGCCCTGGTGGTCTACTGTCTGGCTCTGGTGGTCCTCTGCACCGCCGTGGTGGTCTACTGTCTGGTTCTGGTGGTCCTCTGCTCCGCCGTGGTGGTTCTCTGCCCCAACGTGGTGGTCTACTGTCTGGCTCCGGTGGTCTTCTGCTCCGCCGTGGGGATCTTCGGTCCCGTCTGCTCTGCGGTGGTGGTCCTCAGTTCTGCTGGCTCTGCCTCAGTCCCTGGTCTTTCCTGTCCTTGGACCTGGCCCTCCGTCCCCCCCCCTGTTCCGCCTCCACTCCACCACCCACCTGGATCGTATAGTGTTTGGAGCATCTGGAAGCCACTCCTTGGTGGGGCTCTGTCATGAATCCGGTCCATGAACTTCCAATTTAATTGACTCTCGCACTACACACTGTTGCACATCACCCCGGACTACATTTCCCATCATGCATTGCACTGATTGCACTCAGCACGAATTGCACACACCTGTTTACACTGATTGCACCCAGCTGTTTCATATCACTCCCTCACTATATAACTCTCACTCTTATCCCTTCCCTCTGCTGAGTATTGTTTCAGCGTTTATCACTCTCCTAGGGATAGCTACCTTACGGAGCCCTTGTCATTAGCCCTAGTCATTAGCCTTAGCCCTAGTCATTTGCCTTAGCCCTAGTCATTAACCTTAACCTTAGCCTTAGCCTTAGTCATTTGCCTTAGGCCTTAGCCTTAGCCTTAGCCTTCTCGGTTTCTGATCTTCGCCTTGGTTCCCTGGATTCACCCCTTTTGTCGTGCCCCTTTTGATTCTGTCTGCCGATCGTCGACATGCGCTAGCCCTAGGACTATTCGGTGTTTTGACCCACCCACCATATACCTGTCTGCCTCTATCTGACCCATGCCTGTTTTGACCACGTCTCTGTCTTCTCCACAATAAAGTTTGCACATGGATCCGCACGTCTCACGTCTCGTCAGCCCCGTAACAGATGTCATAGTCGGGGAAAGTCCCACCCATTTGTGACACTCTCTTCCCACTATTTGTGGGAAGTCGTGGCCTAATGGTTAGTGAGTCAGACTCATAACCCAAAGGTTGTGGGTTCGAGTCTCATACCAGCAGGGAGTGTAGGTGGGGGAGTGAATGTACAGCGCGCTCTCCCATCTTCAATACCACGACTGAGGTGCCTTGAGCAAGGCACCGAACCCCCAAACTGCTCCCCGGGCGCCGCAGCATAAAAGGCTGCCCACTGCTCCGGGTGTGGGTTCACGGTGTGTGTGTGTGTTCACTTCTGTGTGTGTGCACTTTGGATGGGTACAATGCAGAGCACTAAATCCGAGTATGGGTCACCATACTTGGCACATGTCATGTCACTTCACTTCATTAGCACATACAAAGCCCCTGAGTGAGAAGCAGCGGTCTGCCATTACTGTTTTCTTGCTGTAGCTACTGGAGGTACAATGTCAGCGCCATTAAAAGTGTTGTGTACACTCTTAAAATAAGGTGCTTCACGATGCCATAAAGAACCTTTTTGTCTAAATGTGCGAAAAAAAAGGTTCTTCAGATTATTAAAAGGTAAGAAAGAAATGGTTCTTTAAAGAACTTTGACTGAATGGTTCTTTGTGGAACCAAAAATTGTTATTCTATGGCATCGCTTGAAGAACCTTTGGAAGCACCTTTATTTTAAGAGTGTATTGGGACGGCACCAACGAAATAGTGAGGTCTCCATTAGGACCGCGGAGGACAAGTGGTTACATGTCATTTTGGCGACGGCAATGCGTATGCGTTCGGTCAGCTGCGTACAAGGATCGCTGTTTTCTTTCAAATCAATATCACAATAATGTAGAAAAACAGATCCGGCGTTGTTGCAGTGACACAGAACAGCATAAGCGGGTACGTCCAGCTGATAATCTCCAAAAATGGCAGTACAGGGTGATGCGGGACGAGACTAAATGTGAAAAGTCGTTTTTGTTTTCGTTCTGCATTACAAAAAGTATTCTCGAAGCGTGTAAAATTACATGGATTTTTTACGCCCTGATATCCTTGCACGTTGGAATTGGGAACATTTCAGGTATTGCTGTCTATGAGGGTTCAGACAGCTCCAGATTTCATTAGAAATATCTTAAATTGTGTTCCGAAAGATGAACGAAGGTCTTACGGGTTAAGAACGACATGAAGGTGAGTAAAAGATGACAGAATTTAAATTTTAGGGTGAACTATCCCTTTAAATTGACACCTGAAAGGCGAGGTAAATAAAGACAATTTAGCATAGTAAGAAACAGCTCCATCTCTATTAGTTGATTATTACTAGATGTGAGAAGAGGACCTACTTTATAAAAGAGAGCAGAGTCTGAGTTTAAAGTCAAGTTCACGTGACGAATGCTAGAGAGACAAGAAAATAGGCTTTGCTTTTGACAGAAAGCTTTGAAGTCCATCTGCATCTTTGAAATTGCACATCACAAATGTCAATCCTCTGGACCGAGTGAAAGAAAATAACATGAAACACACTAATGGAGCCCTGAGAGCATCTCTGACAGAATCTGTGGAGCACCTGGGTCAACGCCTGTTACTATGATAATGCCTACAACCTGCCTCATGGGCAAACACCTGTTTGCTTTTTCTTCTGAGGATTGAGGGTAAATAATGTGTATAAAGTAGTGGTTTGGGTTTCAACAGAATGGAATACTAATTTCTAGAATTGAATATGTATTACCAGTAAAATTATTCACAAAAAAAAAAGAAAGAAAAGATAAGATAAGAAACCTCACACTCACTTCTAATCCAAATTCTCTCTCTCTCTGTATATATATATATATATTCGCTTTCAGTTGAAGATGTTTCATGTCGTTTTTCTTCACACATGAAAAACAACACATTAAATGCAGCCGACTATACCATCCAGCAAACTGTAATGATTTTAAACAAAGATACATTTATACATCAGCCATATAACAGTGAGTATGTGTGCATGTTTGTGCATTTGTGTGATAATGTATTGCACACATGAAATACCACTTCACTTTTTTTCCCTGCTGGGCAGGACAATGTAATTGAAACCTTTATGAGAATGGAGGGACAGGCAGAGGAAAAGCTGGGGAATGGGGAGGGCTGGGTCACTAAATCCATAACTCAATTTAATGGAACTATGGACTTGTGGCTGCGGAAAGTAAAACCAGAACACACGTCTTTATTTTCATTTTCAATAATGGGCCGATGACGCAGCAAAACTGCAATCGATTTCATGGCCAGAGCTCTCGCTCTCTCTCCGTCTGTCTCTCTTCCCTGTCTCATAGTCAGAAGTATCAAAAGCACCAGTTCAAAACTACAATGAAAGCCTCTCTTAATATGTAAGAGCAACAGCAGTGCTTCAGTCTTTTAAATGTAATCACTTTTCTGCCATGAGCACCTTGCTGCGTGTTGAGAATAGTCATGTACTGAAGTGGACTGTACTAATATCTCTAAGCAGGAAGTGAAGATTTCTTCTGAATGTCAGCTACAGGACAGGCATGGTCTCTATTAAATGCAGAATTGTGAAGTGACCATTTAGTTATTAAAATCCAAAGTAAATTGAAAAAAAACAAAAAAAAAAATACAAAAAAAAAAAGGCCAAAGAACTGTTTAAGGCAAGCACTACGTATGTGGGGGGGAAAAAACTGAGATTGGTGTCTAATTCTTCACTGATTGGACTCTTTTTCTGTCACTTGATCCGAAGATCAACTGAATGGTTTATCATATTATTAATGAAGCTTGTTTTGATCCTTCATTAGAGAAATATTTGTTTTTCATTTTCCTTCTAACACAGGGTGCTAGATCTTTCATCAACAACAAGCTGTTTTCATGACTAAAGTACAAAAATATAATATGAAATATTTATTATGCCGCTTCAGTTTCTTATAATTCTTGGTTAACACTAGCCCAGTTTGGGTAATTATACTGAAATCACTGCATAGGGTTGACTGGAAGCTCTATTGACAACATTTGTGATTACCACAGAAAATAATTGGCTCATCCCTCAGTTTTGTAGTTACAGAGGTACAATGGAAATAAACCAGACTAGAATGCTGAGGGGTTTAACTAGTATTCTTGTACACAAAGTACTTAAATTATTCAGTAAAAACTATTTCCGGTAACACTTTCTATATGAAGACCATGCTTATAATGAATTATAGCCCCATTTATACATACTTATAAATAGGTATTACTATTCTATAAATATATTAATACAGACTCATTAAGACCTATACTGTGTTATGAGAACAGTTATGATTACATTTATATTATTTTTGTAATTACTTATTAGCCATGCATTATCTTCTGTGTGGATTCTCATAATCCATTATACACTGGAACTATTTTATATTTGATCATTTATAATCCAGAGACACTTGTTTGTTGTACCAATTAGCTATGTCTTTAATGGCTAATGTTTGCATTAGAGGTAATAATTGGTAGTTTTGATTAGTTAAAATCTATATCTCCTCAGCCATATGCATGGCATTGATTATAGCAGTTTGTATTTAAGCTATAAAATATTGTTGCAGTGTTTTGCTAAAAAGTTTTTTCAACTGTTTGTATTAATGATTTCTGTTTTTTTTTCTTTATTTTATTACAGGAATTATTGTTCATCAATTAAATTTCCAAGTAAACAACTTAAACTGATAATGAGCACATCTTCATCTTAACATTTGCTTTAAGAAAATTGCATCCTATGTTTTCACTTTACTTAAAGCCATCAATGATGCATTTACATAGGTTAGTAACTAGTAGTACTCACAATAAGCATTTATAAGAACTCAACAGCTGTTAATAACAATATATTCATTTATTTGACAGAAATACGTCTGAATTACTAAAAACTCATTGTAACTAATATATTAATATTATAGAAATGCAGGTTGCATCTTTATAAATACATTCATGGAACCACACGGCTGACTAATTAATGCTTATGCATGACTTATAGGTAATTATAAAAATAATATAAATGCTACTATAACTGTTCTTATAATGCAGTATAGGTCTTAATGAGTCTTTATAAATATGTTTATGAAAATAGTAATTCTTAAGTATAAATGGAGCTATAATTCATTATAAGCATGGTCTTCATAGAAAGTGTTACCCTATTTCCATATAACTCAGAACTTTTATTTTCTGAACCCTTAGCCAGAGTTTAAGATTTCACATTATGAATGCAAATCCTGTTATTTTTATGCATGTAAAAAAAGGACCATTTCTGATATCTTTGTGCAGTGTAAACATAAGCATCATGCAAACATTAATGCTATCGGGATTACCCTGACACTAAAGTTGGTAGATAAGTCATAAAATGGTTGTAAAAAAATTATTCTTTCATACTAGTGTTGTACCTATAAAAAGTGTGCATTTTACTATTTATTTATTGTACTGTCATTATAAGTTCCTTATTACATAAAAAAAAATAAGAGACAAGTCATTAATTAATGTCGTCAATAATAAGCGTAACTTGTGTTCAACCTGCAACATTCCTTCTTAAGTATATCATTCTGGCCCTTTATCTAGTTTATCACATGTGCACACTGACAATGTAAATTCTCTCTTCGGATTGGGGTGACGTCCTTTCTCAGCATGTAATGAAAATATGCCAGAATTTGTCAAGTCACCTTTATTTATATAGCGCTTTAACAATACAGATTGTCAAAGCAACTGAACAGCATTAATTAGGAAAATAGTGCCAATAATGCAAAATGACAATAGTAAACACTAATTTTTCAGTTAAAGACAGTTCATCATTGAATTCAGTGATGTCATCATCCAGCTCAGTTCAGTTTAAATAGTATCTTTGCAATCAAGTCAATGATATCGCTGGAAATGAAGCGTTCTCCTCTGACCAAACAAAACCAGAAGTTCAATTCCAGGCTGCAGCAAAGTCACATTGTGCAGAGGACTCATCTGGTTCCTGTGGTCTTGTCCCGGTGGTCGTCTGAGACAAGGTCTTTACAGGGGATCTGTATCTGGGGCTCATCTAGTTGTCCTGGTCTCCGCTGAAATTCATGGCTGTAGAGGTCGTCTCTAGGTGCTAATCCACCATCTGATCTGGATACAGACTGGATCCGGGTGACTGCAGTGACCATCTGATCGGGATACAGACTGGATCTGGTGGCTACAATGACCTTGGAATAAGAAAGAAACAGACAAATATTAGCATAGATGCCATTCTTATAACGATGTAGCAAGTACAATAGGGTGTTATGGGAAGTGTTTAACGGATTTGAATATTAGAAATGTTTTAGTGTGTTATGTGTAAGCCAGGTTAAAGAGATGGGTCTTTAATCTAGATTTAAACTGCAAGAGTGTGTCTGCCTCCCGAACAATGTGAGGTAGGTTATTCCAGAGTTTGGGCGATAAATGGTCAAGTCAAGTTTATTTGTAAAGCACTTTTCAAGATACAAATCGTTGCAAAGAAACTTTACAGCAAATTAAGATTCTACAATATTTAGTGGTAGCTTAGTGGTGACTGTCAGTTAATGTAAATATGGCAGAAATGTACGGAAAATTCAATTAAAGACGTAATCAAACAGACGTAATCAAATGAACACTATTAACAGCAATTATTATATGATGCAATCAAACTTATAGCAAAATGTGGTAGTTCTGTATGTTGTTTCAGGGTTGGCATCATCTGAGGTCCTCTGAGGGGTTGGCATCATCTCTTCTATATATTTTTGTCTCATTAAAGATTAATTTGTGTCCCATAGAACTGCATTTCTGTTTCCACTTCATGTTGACCACTGTACCTCTTGTTTTTCTGTACTGCTTTTATTGTTAACCAAGGTTTTAAGCAAATGATTAAAACTTAAAAGAATCATTAAATGCATTTTCAGATCTTTATATTATGTTTCTAGAGGTTAGCTTAAGTCAGCAAAATCATAATTTCCCATATATATAAAAGTTGGTCTTGTAAACAGACATAATATACACACAAAAAAGTTTGGGTCAGGAAGTTTTTTTTTTTCAATGGATATTTTATTAGTATACAAATACAGTATTAAATATTAGTACAATGTAAAATAACTGTCTTCTATTTTAATACGTTTTAAAATGGAATTTAGTCAAAGTTCCTTGAGATTTTTGCAGACATTTCTCCAGTCATCAAGATCCTTCAGAAATTATTCTAATATGCGGAGTGAGTGCTCACGTTCGTTTTTTCTTAATAACAATGTTGAAAAACGTTGTGTTGCTTAATATTTTTGTGGAAACCGTGAAACATTTTTTTTTTCATACAGACAGACGGTCATCATTCACTCATAACCTTCACCCACTATCACGTTATCTATCCTTACGAATTTTGGTGAGCTAATATTTTGTGCACAAAATTACATGTGAGAAATGAGTACAGGCTGTGCAGCTGAATAAAAAATCAAACATCCATTCATTCTAAAGGGACATTCTCCATCTATTCACTTTAAAACAGCCTGTGGTCTAAAGCAAAGTAAAGAAGAACAACTGCTTTTCTTAAATGTCCTTGGTGCCATTTAAAGATAATGGAAATTGTGTGCTGTGAAGTACGCCAGGTTTCTCTGTGGTAATTCCTCTTTGCATTATGGGTTGAGGACTCGGCACTTAACCGCCCTACTGCTCTGATCATTATTCATGGCCGTTGAAAGCACACTCACACACAAACACCCTGAACACAGCTCCTCTCTGGAGGTGGGGTGATGCAACAGAAGAAAGACTGCCAGAGATCCACAGAGAGACAGACAAACAGACAGGCTGTGTGTGTGGGTATGTATGTGCGGTTGTTGTTCTTCAGTGACCACTAACTGCTTTCTAGTGTCTTGTTAGGAATAATTCAGCCAAAACAGAAAAATCTGTCATTATTTACTCACCACCACCACATCTTTGCAAACCAGAGTGCTGTTATTTTTCCCAGGCAATTTTCTCTTTTCCATTTAACATCAGTTCACTGCTCAACCACAAGAACACCATAAAAACTATAAAGGTAGGTCACATGACTTAAGATTCTTTTAAAGCCATATGGTAAGTTTGTGAGGGCGTTAGGAGGCTAATAAATATAGAATTATCTACAAATTTTATGCACTCTTAATTTGCACCTCTTTAATCTACACCTCATGCACATTCTGCTGCAAAACAACAAAACCTATACATGGCTCATTATTCTACATATAAATACACTACACTGTAAAAAAAAAAAATATCTATATATATATATATATTCTGAAAATACTATTTTCAGACTTTCTACTTCAAATTTTTATGTTTAATTCAATGTTACTTGCCGTTTCTTTGCATTTGTAAAATTTACAAGTAATGTCCGAGTGAAAATTGTTTCACATCATGTTTGTTTAGGTGTAGTGTTAACACATTATTAAATATATAAATGAATTAATAAATGAATCGAAGTACAAACCCGATTCCAAAAAAAAGTTGGGACACTGTACAAATTGTGAATTAAAAATCAGAATGCAATGATGTGGAAGTTTCAAAATTCAATATTTTATTCAGAATACAACATAGATGACATATCAAATGTTTAAACTGAGAAAATGTATAATTTTAAGGGAAAAATAAGTTGATTTTAAATGTCATGGCATCAACACATCTCAAAAAAGTTGGGACAAGGCCATGTTTACCACTGTGTGGCATCCCCTCTTCTTTTTATAACAGTCTGCAAACGTCTGGGGACTGAGGAGACAAGTTGCTCAAGTTTAGGAATAGGAATGTTGTCCCATTCTTGTCTATACAGGCTTCTAGTTGCTCAACTGTACTTAGGTCTTCTTTGTCGCATCTTCCACTTTATGATGCGCCAAATGTTTTCTAAGGGTAAAAGATCTGGACATTTCAGTACCCGGATCCTTCTACGAAGCCATGATGTTGTAATTGATGCAGTAAGTGGTCTGGCATTGTCATGTTGGAAAAATGCAAGATCTTCCCTGAAAGAGACAACGTCTGGACGGGAGCATATGTTGTTCTAGAACTTGAATAAACCTTTCAGCATTGATGGTGCCTTTCCAGATGTGTAAGCTGCCATGCCACACGCACTCATGCAACCCCATACCATCAGAGATGAAGGCTTCTGAAATGGAGCACTGATAACAACTTGGGTTGTCCTTGTCCTCTTTAGTCCAGATGACATGGCATCCCAGTTTTCCAAAAAAAACTTCAAATCTTGATTTGTCTGACCACAGAACAGTTTTCCACTTTGCCCCACAGTCCATTTTAAATGAGCCTTGGCCCAGAGAAAACGCCTGCGCTTCTGGATCATGTTTAGATATGGCTTCTTTTTTGACCTATAGAGTTTTAGCCGGCAACGGCGAATGGCACGGTGGATTGTGTTCACCGACAATGTTTTCTGGAAGTATTCCTGAGCCCATGTTGTGATTTTCATTACAGTAGCATTCCTGTATGTGATGCAGTGCAGTCTAAGGGCCCGAAGATCACGTGCATCCAGTATGGTTTTTCGGCCTTGACCCTTAAGCACAGAGATTGTTCCAGATTCTCTGAAACTTTGCATGATATTATGCACTGTAGATGATGATAAATTCAAACTCTTTGCAATTTTTCTCTGAGAAACTCCTTTCTGATATTGCTCCACTATTTTTCGCCGCAGCATTGGGGGAATTGGTGATCCTCTGCCCATCTTGACTTCTGAGAGACACTGCCACTCTGAGAGGCTCTTTTTATACCAAATCGTGTTGCCAATTGACCTAATAAGTTGCAAATTGGTCCTCCAGCTGTTCCTTATAACTTTTCCGGACTCTTATTGCTACCTGTCCCAACTTTATTTGGAATGTGTAGCTCTCATGAAATAAAAAATGAGCCAATATTTGGCATGACAAAATGTCTCACTTTCAACATTTGATATGTTATCTATATTCTATTGTGACTAAAATATAAGTTTATGAGATCTGTAAATTATTCCATTCCTTTTTTACAATTTGTACAGTGTCCCAACTTTTTTGGAATTGGGTTTGTAAAATACACAAATTAATTTGTGAATCCCATTTAGGAATATAGGCTTATTTGTCTCCTGTAAAGTAATATCTACATACATATAAATAGCTTTATTTGCATTTGCAACATCGCTCTTGCTCTTTATTTATGTTTATCATTGTCCTTTTTTCTGTTTGTTTCTTAAGTGTACTAAGGTGTTAATTCTGTGTATAAATGTAATTTAATGTTGTTTTTTTAAAGAAAACTTAAAAGAGATTATGAGTAATCTTAACAATCTTGGTCTGTTACTCACACAAAGCTGACTTCAGATGACATGAAGCATGGAGTCGAGTTACAATGAACATGCCCAACACAAACGTACAAAAACATACACACTCAACTTAGAACAATAACTCATAGGGAGAGATGAAATGTAACCACCTTGAGCTGATATGCTGATGTGTTCTTGTGAACCAAATAGCTGGACACATGCTTCATTATAGGGTTTGAGTCACTGAGAGTCACTATTTTGTTGAAGCTCAGGACGTACTGTATCATGGCAGCATTCACACGTGCTGTAATGGACGTCAATAAATGCACATAAAAATAGTAGCTCATATGGGAGAGCTCTGTACATTTGGTATCTCTAGAACAAGACGTCACAATGTCATTTCAGCATGTGCTTTCAGAGAATGGCTCTAACTGGTCTCACAGCGTGATAGATCACCATGTAAGTGGGTGTCCTGCAAAGTGCGGATACCCATATTTCGAACATTTCCTCCCAAAACCCTTGTTCTTTCATCTTTAATTTTCATTTCCTTAGCACACAGCTCTCTCCATATGGCCGATCCCCATCAAAAGCGTGAAAGCACCAGAGAATTCTTAACTGGGCTTTAATGTCTGGTAGTAATTAAAAATGAGAGGAACAAAATATAATGGACACTCACATCCTCATCAGAGAGCTTGATTAAAATCTGATATCTTAAACTAGGGCTGTCAGTTTAACGCATTAACTTAAATTTAGTACGGAAAAAAAAAAAAATTGTAATGTTTGACTAATTAACCACCGGCCCCACCCCAAACACATACATCATCTGACATTTTAATCAGGTGTGTTCAACTTGAAGCGGTCGGCGCAGACGATCGTGTAACATCAAAGTGTGCAAGAGCGTCGAAAACAAAACGAGCGTCTGCTCTCTTAGATACATTATCCTCTTTTTTATACACCGACGGTCGGGGCGGCACGCCTTTCAAATCAAACACACCTAATGAGTTCATGCCACCGATCAGGTGCGAACATGATGAAAAGGCACAAGTCACTGCTGATGTACCATAGAATGCGTTATAGTATAGGCTTAGATCTCTGCACGACGCAAAAGAGAAGGTCTGCACACATACAAAAACTATTTTAAATTCAAAATGATTTTCGTGTGCTCCTAAATCGTTTTTTATTTGCGAGGACAACATATCAACAAAACACTTTTTGTGCGCTCAAAATATGATCTTTCGTGCACAGAATTGCGGCAGAGATGTAATCCAATATTATGCCCCCAAAAATTCACGGGATAGGGGAAAAATGCACCTGGATGAGATTGTCTCAGATATAGATAAGCAAGATCATGGAGCAATTGTTATTATAGGGGACACGGAGGATAATTCACTTTTACATGGTGTTTGCTTTAAAGTGTCTTAGCAGTGTTTGAAACAACTAACCCTACAATATAATTTTTTTAATCTAAAAAAAAAAAAAGAAACAGTCTCAATTATCAAGCCATTATTATTATATTAGTGTAAGGGCATTTACGAACACCAACAAACAGATGAGAGTGTACAAGGATGAACCGGAACCAGCCAGCCGGGCGGCAACTTTTTCTCCAATGGTTCCTGTTCGCTCTGCTATCTTTACAAAGAAACACGGAGCTAAGATTTGCTAGGACACCTCATGTCGACACAATACTAAGGACAAACAGAACTGACCTCCCATCTGGACCCGTTAAGCTACAGAAGGTCAGTAGGTTTAGTGGACTGGTTTCCGCATCAATCCAACATCTAATGAACACAAGAACTGGTACCTAACAGAGCCCCGAACAGAATCGAACGGACATAATGACCATTGGACGCATAAATTGTAAAAATCCGCCCCCCCAACAAGAGAGACAATTTTATAGCTCCCTGTCCTGCAGGAGATTCTCCAGCAGACTCTCAGATCTGACCTGAGAATGACCGCAGGACCCTTCCCTTTTCCCCCTGCATTCCAAAGGAAAGAGACAAGATTTCTTTGACAATCGTTGCTAATCATTGAAAGTATGAAAATATCGGAGCATAGAGTCACAAATAATATGTTGTATGTCTTAGATATATATATACTTGATGTGTTCATTTAATCGGTGCAACGTTAAGCAGTGTTTATTACCCCTTTTTAGAAAATGAGGATATTAAAATGTGTGTAATATGTGAAGTTTAATCTTGAACGAATGGAAACGAGAAATGCAGAAGGTTGAAATGAAGTCAACTTTAATAGTATGTACAATATTTGCATTTAAGAGACTTTATAGACGTATCAACATATTATTATAGGTGTCCTCATATAAATGAGAGCCTCTGGTTAATGTATGCACTCTCCGCCTTGCAAGAAGCCGATTGGAAGATAGCGTCAGGGGACGGACTTATGCCACAGAGCAAAAACCCAATGCAAGACAGACTAGCTTGCTTGCTGCTTCTCCTGCTCTCGCCTGTCGCTGTGTTAGAGCACCCCACGTGTGCTCACACACTTACCATCAGAGAGACTACCACATCTCAAACTCAAACACTTCAGTGAAACTTCGCAATCTTCAAAGAACTTAGTCTTGCAAACTAAGACTTTCAACAGAACTGTTTAAGCCTCTGCTTCCTCAAAGACCAACCAATTCAACGAGGGGTTTCCCAAGGGACGTCATTCCGACGTCACCGACCAATCAGTAACGGGGTTTCCCTCAAAGACATCCAGGAAGCCCGCGTCAGCGACGGAATCACCTCAGCTTTCCAGCTGTCAACCAGCAAAACGCAAGTACAAACAAGATCTTCGATCTGCTGAACTGGTGAATTTAGATTCTCTGCTCTGTGAATTCTTAAGGTGAATTTACATCACTCGTGAAAACGAGGTAGAACTATGAAACTCAAAACTCCGTTAACAGAATTTCCTTCCTCTGAAACTGTATGTCTGTGTGTATGTGTGTTTTAGCTTAGTTTAATGTAATCTAGAATAGCCAATAAATTCATGTTTCATTTATAAAGAAGCATTGTCTGGTGTCATATAATTAAAGGTTTAAAATATTGCCCCAATCCCCTCCCCCCCCAAAGATCCCTTGCTTGCTACCTAGCTCGTGGCTTACTGATAATGATTACCTCTTTAAGAGCTTACAAATTATCATAATTGTATTTCACCCGTGGCCAGGGAGAATACAAAAATTACATATTCAATTGGTAATATACACTGACATCAACTTCTCGCTGGCCGAGTAGCTGATAGAGTGTAAACTATCAAATTTAGAATCAATTCGAATCAGGTTGAATTAGGCTCTTAAAATCCGAGTCCTATCAAAACCTGAATCAATAATAATAATTAATTCCCTTACAACTGAGTAAAAATTATTACAGCTAGCTAGTTCCACCCTTAACCTGTTGTACGCTGTCTGCCATTTTAATCCACGCTCGAGCAGCTTTAGCAACAACAATGTCTCGTAAGCAATGCAGGTGTTTTGGTAATGCACCACCGAATACACCAAAAATTATTTTTTTTTTTTAAAAAACGGAAGAGAGGGGCGGGGTGAGCAGAGCTCATTTTCATTTAAAGCGACATGCAAGGAAATGGCTCACTATGAACAGAGCTGTTTTTGACAAGGTAAAAAGGGTGTCGTTTTAAACAACCATTTAACCAAAGTATGTTGCAGACATTTCATAAAGACCCTAAAGAATTATACACAACTTGTGGAAAATAGGCATCCGATGTCCTCTTTAAAGCCACAGCAGAACTGTTGCATCTCCACAAATTTGGAACAAATTCTGTAATGAATCCGAATTTGGACGATCGGTGAAACAATGATTCAATGGACCTCCATAAAGAGAGCATTTACTTCACTAGAATGAATCAGCATTTGAACGGATGACGATGTAGTCATCAAGACATTAATGCCATATACTGGCCAGTTTTAGTTTCTTAGGTAGAGTTTTTTCAGTAATAATGTCATATTCACATGTAATAAAAAAAAAAATCTGAAATAAAAAAAATCCATATTAATAAAAAAGGTATAGTTCACCCAGCAATTAAAAATGACAAAAAAAAATCTAATTCTAAAGCTGCTTTTTTTGTGATATCTATTTCATGCTTTTCTCATGTAGCACAATGATGGCTTTAAATTATCTTTTGTGGGTAATTTCTTAGCTAAATATGATGTGCGATAAATAAGCAATTAATCAATCGCCACATCATGTAATTAATTGGATTAAAATTTTGAATCGACTGACAGCCCTATCTTAAACTTTAAGTCTAATGAAAAAAAATGGAGGATTCATTTTTCCCCGGACAGTTGTAGCATCCTGACATTTTTGACTACAAAAATATTTAGCAAACCAGTCACTTTTTATGTATGAATGGAATTTTTAAAATAAATCAATAAATCATGACAATAAAGTCATATCACTGAGCCATCTAACAAAGACCAGCAACACAACATGGCAGTCAGTTAAATTAACTATTTATTCTACAGCATCTACGATATTTTGTCTAAATAAAAAAAAAAAAAAGTATAGCAGCATATGAACTTGAACGCTGTAAAGAAGAAAGCAACAACAATCATTCATTTGTAAGTCAAACTTTAGCTCACCTTCTTTTTGAAGAAGTCCCTCTCCTCCAGAGTCAGGGTGTCAGCCTTAGCGATGACAGGAACGATGTTCACCACCTTACTAAGACGTCTCATGAACTCCACATCCAAAGGCCTAAGACTGAGGAAAATTACAAAGGAGAAAGTGATGTGATGGAGGAGTGCACTTCTTAAAGGGATACACACTACCATTTCACCCAAAAATGAAAATTCTGTAAATAACTACTCACCCTCATGTCGTTCCAAAACCCGTAAGACCTTCGTTCATTCTTCGGAACACAAATTAAGATAACCGTTTGATTTAAATCTGAGGAGCTCCCAGACCCTGCATATTTTGAGCGCAAAGAAAACAAAAATAATTTAACAATTCCCCCGAGTTACATCTTCAGCCATTTTGGAGAGTACCAAAGAGCGTAATCGACGTAATCAGCATCGTTTACGTTCGGGGGAGAAAGTGCGTGCATGAACGTAATCTGCGTAATCAGCGTGGTTTACGCTTAGGGGAAAGCATGCGTATGTGTTGTGATACTCTCCAAAATGGCGGAAGAAGGTAACTCGGGGGAGAAGAGTTGTTGAATAAATTGTTATTTTTGTTTTCTTTGCGCTCAAAAAATATTCTCGCAGCTTCGCAAAACTGAAGTTGAGCCACTGATGTCACATGGACTGTTTAACCG
>JADLZN010010756.1:0-37404 GCA_018155175.1 Sinocyclocheilus anophthalmus
TTTTTTTGTATGGGTCAAAATTATCGATTTTTCATTTTATGACAAAAATCGTTAGGATATTAATTAAAGATCATGTTTCATGAATATATTTTGTTAATTTCCTACTGTAAATATATCCAAGACCTTAATTTGTGATTAGTAATATGCATTGCTAAACTTCATGTGGACAACTTTAAAGGCGATTTTCTCAAGATGAGTTTTTTTTTGCACCATCAGATTTCCAGATTTTCAAATAGTTGTATCTCGGCCAAGTATTGTCCTATCCTAACAAACCATGCATTAATGGAAAGCTTATTTATTCAGTTTTCGGATTATGTATAATTCTCAATTTCGAAAAATTTACCCTTATTTTTTTTGTTTTGTGGTCCAGGGTCACAAATGTAGTATCAAAAAAATAACCTATCCGTGCCCTTATCTTGATGTTTGGAAAAACTTCCTCTGCCACAGATTTACTGAAATATTAGTAGATGTGCTTATTGTCGGTACATCAGGAAGTGATCGGACTGTGGAACAGTCTGTAACTTTACCCTTTAAATAAGTTCCAAAATGCATATAACATTCAAACGAGCTAGCTTATGAAGACAAACTTTCTTAGTAGGATTACATATGCATGCATAAATGCTGAGGAACAAAAACTCAAACATGCACAAGTATATACACAGACACAAAAGCAAACCATATCATAATAGGCTTAACTGTCAACTTCCACTATTCAGATAAATTCCTTTACCTATTGTTAACCTGGGCTTTTCCACTAATACCCCCATTCATGAAGGCTGCATATCTGGGCATAGTTTCTCTCCAAGGATTTTTTTTCTTGCGTTCTGGCTATTGCGAATGCCAGCCAATTTTTTTTGGAGTTTTTTTTTTTTTAAGTCTGGCCATGAGGACTTTTATGATACTGTTACAGACAGATGACAGTGTGAGTGCTTGTATTTGTGTTGGTTGCAACAAGTTATGAATAATAATAATAATTATTATTTTTATTATCTATATATTAGATTGTTAAATATAGCTGAATTATAACTCAATAATAATACAATAATAACTAATTTAATTATTAATTAGTCTGGTCTTATTTAAATGTTAAATTAAAATTATAAATGACTAATAATAATAGTACTTTTTCATTAATCTATGAAGTTTATTTACAGAACACCA
Source organism: Sinocyclocheilus anophthalmus (assembly GCA_018155175.1). Classification (NCBI taxonomy): domain Eukaryota; kingdom Metazoa; phylum Chordata; class Actinopteri; order Cypriniformes; family Cyprinidae; genus Sinocyclocheilus; species Sinocyclocheilus anophthalmus. The sequence goes on from JADLZN010010756.1 coordinate 1,162, forward strand.
ACCAGATGGATCTGTAATGAAGTTTCTGGATTATGATTATTATCCGTTCATTTCAATTTTTTTTGTATAGTGCTTTTCAAGCATAGTGTCATTCAAAGCGCTTTACAGAAAATATTTATTCACGTTCCACTCAGGAGTAAGCTGTTATTTGTCAGAAATATCCGTAATGGGGCTGTATTAGCTATAAGTAATACCGGTTGGTGTTGCATCATGTATCATTTAAGCAGACATAATGAATAGTAGATGATTACAGCATTGTGCTCATATGACTACACTTAAGGTTAGTCTCTGACATTTTGTATGTCAATCCGAGGCTGCGTCACAAAAGTCATCCTCTTTTATTATTTTTATTATTATTATTTTTGCATTCAATGTAATCAAAATGATCAACAGTTTCAGCTGTACTTACAACACAGGACTTTGATGCAGGCTGCATGCAGGTTGTTCTCTGCTCTAATGAAGGAGCGCATTCCGATAACAAAGATATTCCCAAAGCAGGTGATGAAGGCCATAACCCAGACGGACACCCGCAGAACATGGCTGGCTAACAGGTCTTCCACTGATGAAATGCCATCCGTATTAGGTTTACATTTCCGAACATGTGTGGCAGAGGAACAATCCTGAAAATCCTTAAAATTCTATAAAAACAAAAAGAGAGAGAGAGAGAGAGAAAGGCACAAACACATATTATAGCTGAGCATCCGCTTATGCAGCTTAAATAAGCAGACCACACATGAGAGTACTCCATTTTGGACAGTTCCCCATGGAAGAAACATCTTGGTGGTATATCAGGAATTCAATGCCCTCAAACTTCTGTTAAACACATGAATGTTGTATTTCATGTAACACCTACTAATAGGGTCTTAAAAGACATTCTTTTGAAAAGCAGATCATGCAGTGCTGATACTTACAGAGACTGAAGTTGGACTAGGTGATCGAAGTAGCTGGCATGAATATGGAGTGAAGGATTATGGGATATGTTCCTGCAAAAGTAAATGGAATATGTCAGCCAAAAATGTTAATTCTGATTATTTCCTGATCAAATTCCAAATAGTTTTTTCTTTAAACAGAATTTTTAAAGGTACAAAAAGGACATGAAACACTCGTCTGCTAAATTCAAAGTCTTCTGAAGACCATCAGTTTTTTGGCATCAATAATGTCAACACACCATTTTTGATTGAAATGCAGATGTATGCTACAAATGAGCTTAGGTGAACTTTGGTGAGGCTCTAAATACTGCTAGAACACTTTTATTGTGCTTTTTTTTTAGGTTGACAGCTCTCAAATGAAGACTTGTTTGTTCCATGGAAGAAATAACAGCACACAGGCTTGGAAGGACATGAGGGTGAAAGAATGACAGAATTGTTCCTTTTGGAGTGAAATATCCCTTTAAAAAAACGTTATTTCATAGTATTGTGGTGCTGTTTATTGCATTGCGTGCACTGACCAATTCAACACTTTTGAAATAAACGATGTGACTTGATATGTGCATGACTCACAGTTTCTGCAGATATTGTAAACTCCTGAAAGTGTTCTTAGGAAGATCGGAAATTCTGTTACAAGACAAATCTCTAAAAAAATATAAAGAAGGAGAAACAAATACATCAGTTAGATAAGTGAAATCCATGTGCATAGAAAGAGATCTCAATTAGGATGTCAGTGCATAACATTTAAACAAAGTTATCACTCTCAAATCCCAAGATTTCATATCCTTTCCAGATTATGTACTGCGGTACTCACAGTTCAACCAAAGATCCAAGAGAATTAAAGGTGTTTTCTGGAAGGATCTTGATTTTATTGTCATGCAGTGATCTGGGCATAAAAATTGAGAGAACAAAATTAATGTTACTTTCCAATGAGACTAAACTACACCATTTTCATTGTTGTGGAAAGCCTCAAAGAACAGCCACTGGCCTGTGAAACAGCCAGATGATAACGAAATCTTACTGCTTTCTGCTGCATTTTCCAACTTATTTGTCCAGCAAGGGCAAGCTGACCCTATTTGCAGAGATACCCATCTCACCATGAAAGTCTAATTTAAGATATGTCTGACACTTCCCCACATCTATTACAATAGAGAATGGCACATCTAAATAACAAACTAATAGAGCCTTGAGAAACGCCTGGAAGGGGTATTGTTGTCGGCTTCAGAGAAGTCGGTCTGTCCGCATGACCCTGACAGAATCTTTCTGTCTTCACACCATTCCTGGGAGACATTCTGCTTTCATCTTCAACAGTTTTAGGAGGAAATCAGGACTATGGCTGCAAAGGAGTAAAATTCACAGGTGCTCTCTGAGAAACTGGGATTAGATTCCCCTAATTTTATTCTCAAAATGTAATCAACCAAAAACTAGTCAGCCCGCAAATAAACATCCCAAGGAAAAAACTGATGGGTTAAAACTGCAGTGCAGCTCTATAGCTTTTCTTCAAGTAATATCAGTTGCATCAAACTTCATGGTAACACTTAATTTTAGGGACCAATACTCCGGTTACTCTGTGTGCATATTACTAGCATATTGGCTGTTTAGTACTTATAAAGCACATGTTAATGCCTTATACTGTATGACCATATTTTAGATCTCTTAATCTTACCCCATACCTAAACTTGACAACTACTGTACTAACTATTAGTAAGCAGCAAATTAGTTTACTTTAATTAGTTTAATTTGTTCAGGGAAAACTGGAGACTTTGACATATTCTTCACAAAAATTCGACAAACTAATAGGCCCAGTCCACACACACAAATCAACACCCACTCTTAATAATAAAGGTGCTTCACGATGCCATAAAGAACCTTTTTGTCTAAATGGTTCCATAAAGAACCTTTAAACATCTGAAGAACCTTTCTGTTTCACAAATGTTCTTTGTGGTGAAAGAAGATTCTTCAGATTATAAAAAATGTAAGAAAGAGATGGTTCTTTAAAGAACCTTTGACTGAATGTTTTTTTTGTGGAACCAAAAATGGTTCTTCTATCGCATCGCTATAAAACCCCCTGTTTGAACCTTTATTTTTAAGAGTGCAGTTGAGCAAAGCTAGTTCTCAGTCTGTGGTAGACGATGTGAGTTTGCTTTGGTGTACTGCAAAATGGCAGTAATTTACAAAAGGAAAGGAAAGGACGTTATGTGTGGCCAAATATGGTCTCCCATACTCAGAATTTGTGCTCTGCAGTTCACCCATCCAAGTGCACACACACAGCCGCGGTAGTGAACGCAACACACACACACCTGGAGCAGAGGGCAGCCATTTTTTGTGCTGTAGGCAGTGTGGGTTCGGATTGGTCCTTGCTCAAGGTTCACACCTCATTCGTGTTATTGCTGGTGAAGGATCACTGGCCTTCACTGCCCCCACCTAGCACTCCCGCTGGTACAGACTCGAACCTGGCAACCTTCAGGTTACAGTTCGACTCTCTAACCATCATGCCCACGACTGCCCCAACGTGTTTCCAACAGACCGATTCGCGGCACAGCGCGAGTTTGCAAGTGTCATTACAGTGTAAACTGATGGACATATGGACATACAGAATCATACCTGAAACAGAAAACGAATAAATACAGTAATATTTCCTCCTCACTTCGGAAACTGTGGGCTTCGACACGGATGCACACACATGTCAACTTTTCCCCGCAGGAGAAGAGTTTCTTTGACGGGAGAAGGCCATGGTCTCAAAATGAAAGATGAATGATGCAACACAACACCAGCAGGGGTCACTCATACTTAATTAAATAAATAAACAGTTAATTTTGCTGAAATACATAATACAAGGAACAGTTTTGCCTCTAGTAATTATTGGTTTATATTACTAGGGTGTTGCTAAGGGTGGTGTCAGTGATACCCAAAACCATTGGTGAAGCGGTTCTAGCTGTGCTTCACTGTGATAAACACAGCTGCTGACTCAATCAGAATTGGGACTGGAACTATCAAAAAAAAATATCTATATATAATATATATATATATATATATACCCACACATTATACATCTATATATATATATTAGATATATTATTTACATGTATATAGATACATACACACACACAACACACACACCCCCAGTATTGGCATCTATTCTATATTTATTATGATCATGCAATCCCAGTCTGTAAGACACACATGGAATAGTAACTTAATGTGTGACACTGCAGAAAATGTGCGTTTGCAAATATATTCGGAATTTCTGATATGAACACTTTCAAATGTAATAATCTGAGGTTCTCTCAAGCGATGTTTCGCCACATTTCTGCAACTGAAGATGATTGCTGCTCGATATGGGTGATTCCTCTTGCCTGAACATCCATCAATCCATCTTCAAGTGAGTGGCAGGGCAAACGGATAAAATCAGTCCCTAATAAAAATTTGTCCATTTTGATCCTTATTTTTTACCAAATAGCTGCTGATGATTGTTTGAATTCTGCCAAAGCGCGCACTTATAAGTGTTTGTTATCTGTGTAATTATGTGAGTAGCTTTTTTTATTATTATTAATTTAAAAACAAACATGAATTGCAGGGGTGTAATGGTACATGTATTCATACCGAAAATATTTGCTGCGGGTCTTTAGGTTCGGTCCATGTGTACTGAACAAATGCAGCATTGTTTTAACCACTGCAAAAGTGAAAATTCATCAGAAATTTCCAGTTTTATATATTGCTACTTTTAATAAGAATCAAAGTATCATCTTTCAAATTATGTCTATTTTAGAACAGCATATCTGCGCTTTATTCTTATTGACCACCGGTACAGCTAGCGCTCAGGATGCACGCGCTGCACGCATGCTTTAAACGTCACACGTTTTATTTGCGTGGTCTGTGCGCAGCATGTACATAACAATGCTCAGAGCAGGCTGTACCTGTGGTAAATATACGGCCCTCAGACAGAACAGGCAGGTTGTCGATGAGTGACAGAGCAGAATAAGGATGGAGTAAAGTGTGGATGCGCTGTCCTTGAAGGACGTTCAACTCGGTTTTGTTTATATTTTGCTTAGCCTATCATTTTAAATGAAAGATGTCGTATTTATTTATTTTTCTCTGCGACACTTTTCCTACTGTGTTAACAGAAAAATGTCAAATGAATTTAGTATTTTTGAGACAAGACCAATAAAAATAGCTAATAGGCTATTTTTGTACAACCTACATTTTTATTTTTTTTCTCTCTGCGACGCTTTTTCCCTATTGTGTTGTCAGTGTTAAACGAATTGTATCCTAACAAGACAAATAAAAATAAGAAATACAATTTTTGTACATTTTTATTTTCTCTGACACTTTTTTTCTTACTGTGTTGCATAAAATATTAAACAAATTTTGTGTCTTAAGATAATTCATATAAATTCAAGTCAAAGTCAATAAATTCAAGACACTTGACAAGACAAATAAAATAACATACAATTTTGTGCAGACTACACTTTTATTTGTCAGCCTATCGCTCTTTCTTTCAGTAGAGGAAATTTAAATGTGAGATTCTGGAAACGAGATCTAAATTTAGCGGGAACGGTCGAGTCGGGAAGAAAATTATTCTAAGCGGAAAGCGGGTGAACAAAGAGTGAATATATAATCGGAGTGGGTGGGTGCGGAATATAAACTCGCGGGAGCGGGACTAAAACAAACAGTCCCGTGCAGACCTCTAGCGCAAGTTAACGTGATCTTGTTAATACTAGTTTGAAAGCAAAAAAAACATGAATGTACATCTCATGCCTCAGTAATCATCTAATATACTCATTTTATTTTACTTTATCTGTTAGTGATGTCTTAATTATTTAATGTGTTTAAATAAATCTGTTACGAAACAAGTTATGACAGCCACTGTGTAAATGAATATATTTTAACAACAAATATACATTTTTGTAATTTACAAGTTAATTTAAAAATTGAATTTTTTTTGAGTGTTGATTATTATAGTTAAATAGTAATTGAATTTAAGTTTGGGCTCTGTTGTTAACTGTAACCTTACAGTAATGTAAAAGGGCTCCCTAAAGCTTGCAGACACTCACATGCTGATGACTAACCACGAAAAAGCATTTCCTTTTAGAGATATACCGAGGATTAAAAAAAACATGTTTGAGATCCAAAACCGACATTGTAAACAAAAACAGACATCTGTACCACATTCAATTAAATTGACTATTAAATCAAACTCACTGCCATGTTGCCATTTTAAATTGTGATGCTGGCATCAATATATGTATAGCCATCATGTAAAACAATGAAACCAACTAATAAGACGTTACAGTGGATTGTGGCTGAGGGTAAATGCAAATGAAAACACTTACAGCACTGTGAGCTCGGTGCAGGTCTTCAGAGTGGAATAATTCAGCAACTCGACATGGTTCTCAGCAAAGTCCCTGCGAGGAAAGATAAGCCAAGGAAAAGAAAAGAAAAAAAAACAGCTGTAAATTAAAAATACGTATAAATCCTGACTTCAGGAGAGGAAGACGACGTGTACACTGACGACTGAGAAAACTCATCCCACTGCTCTGCCTGCAACAACAACAAAACAACTTGATCAAGAGCCACAGGTGCTTGACATGAATAAAGCTTGCCTCATGAAGGCCCACGCCAAAATTGTTAATTCAGCGAGCACCTTGTCGAGAGGAGGTGCCTGACTTTGCTAGTACCGCTGATAGCTTTTATCTCAGAACTGTCAGGCTGGGCTAGCAGATGGCAAATTGTCATTCAGTGGCGGGAGTATTGCAGCATGATTGAGCTGCTTGCATAGGTAACATCAGAAATCACAGCGAACGTAATGATGTCCATTGCCAGTCTCTTTCTGAACTGACTATAATTACCAGAGTGAACTGTCCACAGAAAAGGTGAAAATGAGTCCTAAGTGCTCATTATGAAGGGAGAGACGCCCAAAAATTCACAAACGACACATTTGGCAAAGATACAGGCACTTTGAGAGGAGTTTTTATTGTTAACTCGAGATTTGTGACAGTCAATGTAGTCAGACCTGCATGTGCTATATAGCACAAGCAGCTTAATCTGGCCTATTGTGCGCTATAAACAAGTGTTTGACTGACATGTTAAAAAAGAAAACAGTTTGTTTTGTTCTCACTAACCTGAAAAACTGGCAGATCTAGATATTATTTCATCCCCAAAAGCACTCGTTGTATCACCCGGTACCTCGTAAACATGACTTTGTTTCCAAGTAGACTGATAATAAATCCTGCGTGCCCTTACTCCAGGAAGCTGCTTAAAATCTGCCAATCAGATTAAAGCTTGCCAGACACAGAAAATGCTTTCCAGTTTTGTGTGCAGTATGCATCAGACGGTCAGTAATTTGGCCTGGGGGGCAGTCCGTGGGTGTCCTGTCTAAGAAAAATCAGGCTTTAAGGTAATTGTTGACTATAAAACTTGAGCGAACACATCTTTAAAGCTTTTGAGTGTGGTCTTCTCTACAGGGTTCATCTAAGCAAAGTAACCGCTGACAGCAGCCTAAGCTATATTAAAGGGGTCCTATTATGCCTTTTCACATTTTCAACTTTAGTCATGTGTCGTGTGGTGTGGGCCTAAAAAAGATCTAGAAAGTTACAAATCTCAAAAGTTCACTCCAAAGGGAGATATTTTGTTTTAAAAAAATCCCGGCTCGTTTGGACTACAGCGTTGGTTTCCCGGGTTTGTGGATACCCAAGCGTCCATTAGCATATATTAACAATATTTCCCGCCTACAGACCTTCGAAATGGTTGCTGGTGGTGAGGGGCGAGGTTGGTTAGAAACTCTTGGTTTGAGTGGTGCATCAAACGAGGACGGAAGATTAAGAAGAAGTGCGCTGCGAGTTAGTGCATCGAGAGAAAACGAAGAAGAAGCAGATGCTGCTGTAGCTCAAAAGGTTTAGCATGTCTAGAACAATCCCTACAAGATACAACACTACGTTAGCCTGGTGTCCAGGGACATCAGGACCGCCGAACGGTGTGCCTACCACTAATAGAAATAATGCTATTCGAATTTTAAAAGATGTGGCGTCCGGTGTGCGACTGCCTGAAACTCTGTTTTTTTTCACCTCCGTGCCCAAACGTCATTTGTTGGGGTTTCCGAAGCGGATGATGTCAGGAAACAGTGGTTGCAATTTCTTTTTAACTCTGTTCCTGAGCATTATAACCCCAATTTGCTATTGTGTGCTGCGCATTTTACTGAGGACAGCTTCCACAACATGAGGGAGTACAGTGTCCGGATTCGCCAAAAATCTTTTGTTGAAAGACGGAGCAATGGGGGCGTGGCAGTACTGAAACACTGTCTAAACTGTTCGCCAATCACAACACACTGGGAAAGCTAACCAATCACAACACAATTTGTTTTTCGGAAGGCGGACCTTCAAAGCCAGAACTAATCGAGCCGTTTATGCCAGCCTGGGGAGAAAGGTATTTTAAAAATGTAAATTATGTGAAAAATAATGCAATTTTCGAACCACCAAGCATGAGAGCATGTTCTAGTACACCCCCAAAACAAAATCAAGACTTTGTAAAAGAGCATAATAGGACCCCTTTAAGTGGTTTTACGTGGACAGCTGTGGAATTTCGCTGATGTGCTGATATGATTTATACCGAGTGAGATTTTCTAAATTCAAAACACTAGAGAGGATTATGATGAGGTATCATTTGTCTGGAGTTCAGAGACCACACACACTAAGTGTTACAGACTCTCTCTTTTCGTTAACTTTAGAATGACCTATTCAAATAAACCAAAGAGCCTGATGACTAATAAACTAATGGGCATGCAGGAATAAATACGTGCATACAAAGATATACAGACACTTACACAGCATTAAAAAAAAACCTTCTCAGAGTACCAAATATTTCCAAATAAAGGCCTTATTTTTACTCTCCCTAATCAAGATGCACATGTACAGAAATAAATGGACTTTAACACTACTTAACACTAAAAACTTTAACACTATTAAAGTGTCTTGCACAAACACTGGAAGTTTAGCTTGTTGTGTCAAGAACATTCAGTGAATTATATTGATTTAATCACAGGTAGGCTTACTGTGATGCCTTATACAATTGCAAACCCAGCAGAGCTCTTTTTTATTTCCTCTAATGAGCCAGAAATAAATTACCCTCTGATGCGGTCCACGACAGTGAATGGTTATCTAAAAGCCATTTGAACCAATTCAACTGTGATGTTAGATCTTTTTTACTCATAATTCAACAAAATTCTTTATATTTTAGTGTGTACCTCAAATAACATAAACCTCAAAATACACCATTTTGAATTAAATGGAAAAATAAATATTTTTTTTCTTTTGTCATGTCATCATATATTTAGAAAGGGCCCATACACAACTGATGACAACTACTGGCACAGCGTAAACCACTCTCAGAAACACATACTCATACTGATGATCTTCTGTTTGTACACTGTTGCTCATATTAGAAAAAGGTGTGGATGATTTTATTCTATACTTTGTGTATGTATGAGGTGAAAAAAAGGGTCAATAATAGGAGATACTCACAGCCAGCTGAGCAAGGGCATATGTTGACAGAGACTCGAATCGGGCAGCCACATCAGGGACGTGTTTACCATTGATCTGAAATGAATAAAAAATGTAAATTAACTACCTAAAATGTAAAATGGCGACACAGTCTTGATGTGCAAACTGTTACAGTGAGACGGTCTTTATTGCAGAAATGTAACAACCCCCCTGCAACACTTCCTCACATGACTGAATCAGTTTCAGAGAAAAAACAATCAAGGCTTTCTACCAGACTAACTGTGTGCTATTAGGTGTCCTCTGTTTTACAAGCATAATTATCTGGAAATTGTGTTTGAAATTAGTTCTTGTAAATTGAGTTCTTAATTATTATCAACTAATTTAAAACATTTAAAAATGAAAGGACATCATTCATTTAGTCTGAAACACCAGGAAATAAGACATTAAATTTAAACACAAGCAATACATAATTCATCTTATTATGCAAATTTAGACAACACATTTTTCTGTACTCATAAATGCAAGACTAATGGAGTGCTTGTTATTCAGTGGACATCTGCACAACTAATTTACAAAGTAGTATAGGTTTCACAACAAATTACAAAAAAAAAAGTTTTTGTTCAGCTCACATATTTATTTTAATGTGTGCTACCTTATTCTGTTCTACATTTCTGTCTATTTAGCAGTCTAGTACAGAGTGCGGAGTGTTACACCAATATGAATGCATCATTGGTCTCAAAGAATAATTTTCTGTAAATACAGACCCCGCAAGCTAAGCTTGTGCATATAGTGGCTAAATTGCAAGCCGGCTGCTGGAAAACATTCAAGAGACATACTACCGTCATTTTAGCTATACCAGGAATACCACAAAGCGAAATGAACGTAGAAAACATCCAGGGCAAGCATATATCTCCTTTTCTGGATGACTTCAGATATATATACGGGGTACGGAAAGTATTTCAGACCCCCTTAAATTTTTCACTCATATTGCAGCCATTTGCTAAAATCATTAAGTTAATTTTTTTCCTCATTAATGTACACACAGCACCCTTTATTGACAGAAAAACACAGAATTGTTACATTTTTGCAGATTTATTAAAAAAGAAAAGCTGAAATATCACATGGTTCTAAGTATTCAGACCCTTTGCTGTGATACTCATGTATTTAACTCAGGTGCTGTTCATTTCTTTTGATCATCCTTGAGATGGTTCTACACGTTCATTTGAGTCCAGCTTTGTTTGATTATACTGATTGGACTTGAATGGGAAAGCCACACACCTGTCTATGTAAGACCTTAAAGCTCACAGTGCATGCCAGAGCAAATGAGAATCATGAGGTCAAGAGAAGAGCTCAGAGACAGAATTGTGGCAAACCACAGATCTGGCCAAGGTTACAAAAAAAATCCTGCTGCACTTAAGGTTCCTAAGAGCACAGTGGCCTCCATTATCCTTAAATGGAAGACGTTTGGGACTTCCAGAACCCTTCCTAGAGCTGGCCGGTCCGGCCAAACTGAGCTATCGGGGAAGAAGAACCTTGGTGAGAGAGGTAAAAAAGAACCCAAAGATCACTGTGGCTGAGCTCCATAGATGCAGTCAGGAGATGGGAGAAAGTTGTAGAAAGTCAATCATCACTGCAGCTCTCCACCAGTCGGGGCTTTATGGTAGAGTGGCCTGACGGAAGCCTCTCCTCAGTGCCAGACACATGTAAAGTTTGCTAAACAACACCTGAAGGACTCCAAGATGGTGAATAATAAGATTCTCTGGTCTGATGAGAACTTTCTGGCCTTAATTCTAAGCGGTTTATGTGTGGAGAAAACCAGGCACTGCTCATCACCTGTCCGATACAGTCCCAACAGTGAAGCATGGTGGTGTCAGCATGATGCTGTGGGGGTGTTTTTCAGGTGCAGGGACAGGGCGACTGGTTGCAATTGAGGGAAAGATTAATGCGGCCAAGTACAGGGATATCCTTGATGAAAACCTTCTCCAGAGTGCTCAGTACCTCAGACTGGGCCGTAGGTTTACCTTCCAACAAGGCAATGACCCTAAGCACACAGTTAAAATAATGAAGGAGTGGCTTCACAAAACTCTGTGACTGTTCTTGAATGGCCAAACCAGAGCCCTGACTTAAACCCAATTAAGCATCTCTGCAGAGACCTAAAAATGGCTGTCCACCAACGTTTACCATCCTACCTGACAGAACTGGAGAGGATCTGCATGGAGGAATGGCAGAGGATCCCCAAATGCAGGTGTGAAAAACTTCTTCTGCATCTTTCCCAAAAAGACTCATGGCTGTATTGGATCAAAAGGGTGCTTCTACTAAATACTGAGCAAAGTGTCTGAATACTTAGGACCATGTGATTTTCTTTTTTAATAAATCTGCAAAAATGTCAACCATTCTGTGTTTTTCTGTCAATATGGGTTGCCTGTGTGTACTTAATGAGGAAAAAAAATTACTTAAATGATTTTATCAAATGGCTGCAATATAACAAAGAGTGAAAAATTTAAGGGGTCTGAATACTTCCGTACCCACGGATTATATATATATATATATATATATTTATATATATATATATAGATATATCATATATATATATATATCTATATTAATTCAGAAAGGTAATCTCACAGGGGACTGTTCTTTGCAGTGAGTTTAATAATCTCCTATTACTAGTTTGCCCTTTCTGAGAAAACTCTGTTTTTTTATTACGGTGGCGGAACATAAATTAACCTTCATGAAACATGATTTAGGTCCCATTCATTATTCTTGCAGCTAAAGTGACATAAAATATAATGTGAAATCATGCCATATTTTTATTCATAATGCTGTGATGACCGACCAAAATGATAATTATTGGGAGTTGACTAAGATGCACAGTGTACACACCTTGTCCCTGAGTTTGTTTTAGACCCGGTTCACTAAAGAATGTAAACATGGCCACCAATCTGTGCGTCTGGCATGCCACATGGTGTTTTGCGTTTAATACTGTTGAACAAATAACACAGAGTAAACGGAATTTTTTAATTTCTGGAGTAAAAGACAAGAAAGAATAAATAATAGGATTGTGGAGGGCTGATGCCACCGGAGCATATTGTAATTTACTTATTATTCTATAATGTTCTAAATACTTTAAAAATCAAGGGAAGAATCAATTCATGCAAATCCAGGTTTTCCTATGTATATTATAATGCTAATTCACTCAAAGTTGTAAAAGGTAAAGGAATTTTCATGATGCAATACACAAAAAACCCCCGTAAAATACAAAAAGTCCATGTATTTGGCTGTTTTTTTTAGCAAAATGTCTAGAGCCCCACAGAAAACAGGTTTTGACCAGTCCATAGAACACATACAAGAAACATCATCAGAATATAAATTAAATTTAAGAAAGTGATCATAACATAGGCGTTAAACAGGAAAAGATAAAATATAAATAAAAACAGTGAGGAGAGGGGGGTAAATGAACAAAAAGAGTTGTGATGGGAATAAATTTCATTTTGTACTCTAGTCATTTCTGGCAAAGCAGTGGAACTGGAAGCCAGAGGACATTTTCAGCGATATTAAAGACATTCTGATGAGGAACTATGATAATGAATTTCCTACTACTTGTAAGAATGGCTGCACAATGGCCTTCAGGCAACCCACATGTTGAAATATAAAATGTAAAATGTTTTTGCCATCTTGTGGGTACAGACAGTTCTGTGTTACGGTGAAAAGATCAAAAAGTTGTCGCAGAGATAGTTTGTTGCGTCTTTTTGCTGAAACAAAATTGGCTGTGTTTCAGGGTTAGTGAGCCGTAGATTGCTTTAGCTGTTACTCGAACAACAAGGTGCCTTTCTGTTGACTTGTTGACAAGCGAACGCAAAAGTACTGCTAATCATTTCAAATCATTGTGGGCATTGTGCCATTGCATTGATTTAGTGCACAGTAAGCAAGCAAACACAAAGTAAGAAAAACAAAAAAGACAGTAATGCTCAACTATAACTTCATAAAACATGTCAGACAGTAGGATCAAAAATAGGGACAAGCTTCACTAAATTTGACATTTTCCTCAAAGAGATAACAGTAAGGACAAGCTGATTAAATGAAATTCCACAAAGAGAATGACCATAACATTTTTTAAAACAGCAAGATACTTACAGAAATGTCAGCGACCTCAGACCGATGAAAGTATCACAGGTAACACTTTTAAGTGGATTGTGATCCAATACTCTGAGGGGGAAAAAACACAATAATACTGAAAAGTCTTTTTACAAAATGTTAAGCAAAGAAATACATTGTTAGAATGTCAGATTTCAACTTGAAATATCTTGATGCCACTTGTTCTAGTACTGCATGAATCTGTTCAACCTTTGTCTGTGTTTGTCAACCAACAAGTCACCCAAGTAATTCTCACCTACTTTCTGCAAAAACTGTCAGCACTTTCCAGAGCCAAACTGTACTAGTCAGTGCTATTCCACAGACCACATCTTTTCTGTGTGATTATGCTTATGATTCTGATTAATTTAATTAAGCATTATAGTTTTTAGCATCATATTTACCAAGGGAGACAGTGCTTCTCCAAAACAACTATATGAAAAAAAAATTGTGTAATAAAATATTGTACTAAAATTTATTGTAATCAATTTTGTAATAAAATATTACAAAATATTAATAGAAATACTGAATAAAATAAAAATAAACATTTGAAATATAAAAATACACTTATGAAATTTTAAAAATGACAGTGAAAAACTAAACAAAATGACAGATACACTAAATATGCCTGTTACTGTATTGTTTTAGTCATTACTTTTTTTATATGGAATGAAATAAATGCTTCAAAATGCATGAACTTGATGAGACTTTAAGCAAAAAATTCTTTAAAGTACATAAAAATTCAGATAGTTGCTAACTGATGGTTTCTAGTTGATCATGGTCTCAACATTCTACCTGCATTTATGTTGTGACTGATATTTGATGCAAAAGACTAAGAAAATCCATTTGCCCTTTTCTAGCTCATTAAATGTGATGCGATACATACTCACAGCCAGTCTAATTTGTGTAGATCTCTGAATACACCTGGTCCTAAATAGGTTATGTGGTTTTGGCTGAGAAACCTGCATAAAAGACCATGTTTAATTAGGGACACATACTTGAAATTGATAGAAAAAGATTTAGTATTAAAAAGGTTAAGTATTAAATTGTCCAAAGGATGGATTTACAGACATAAAATGAATAAATTGCCCTATTAGGAATCCAAATGAATACGAGCGCTGTAAAACTAATTTCTGTCTCACACTGTGCTGCTTCTGAGATGTTTTTAAATGAACTAAAAACAGATTGGAACAGAAAAGCCAAGGTAAAAGACTGTAATTCCTACAAAACTGTGAAAGATGTCATTTATCATCCAGAGCTGACTCTCCCTAATGATATACAACATCATATATCTTCATCATCTCGGGATTAGACTTGTCCTTCATCACTTCTGGAACCAAAACAATCTCAGAGCTGCTGAAAAGGAAAGACAATTACTATATTCTAGTCGCAAGGAGCTCATTCAAACCGCCTTAAAAAAATTAGCCAGTCCCCATTTGGCCCCACAAACAGAAAGAGATCTATAGCCAAAAGATGCCATTGTGCTCCACACCTAAAGCAATAACAGAAGAAATAAATATAATTGATCATGCCACAATCTCGTGCAAGTGTGGTAAATTGTTCAATATTCAAACAATGGCGCAAAAATGGGGTATGCAGTATATGCAGTGCACCATTTTGCCAAAATCTTTTTGTGGAAATCATCTAAAATGTTATAAATAATCAGTTGTTAAAAATAATGAGTTTTAATGAGTTCAAAAATGCATTTATTATAAAATGAGTACATATCAACCGCTCAGCATTCAAACACATTACTGTCAATGTCCAGACACATGACCAAAATGAACATTATGGGGCGCAGAAAAGAAAAGGAAAAGAAAAACAATGCATTAAAATGAGGACAGCAATGTCCAAGTGAACAGAGAATGGTAAGCTTACCCTATTTATTTATTTTTTTCATTGTAAGTCATTAAGTCATTCAACATTTAACGTTGTTGCCTAAAGGGGCAAAGTGAATAATGATAATATCAGTGAGTATCTCTATTGCTCAAAAAATAAAACGAAAAGTTTATGATATGTTTATGAATGAATAAGCGTTTGATTTACATTTGAGAGAAACTGAGAAGACGGTTAACAAGGATGAAAAACTAGTCAGCTTTCGCTGAAAATTCCCATTGTGAACTCAAAATAGGCCATTTGTATGATTCACGTAAATCCGTACAATCTTCAGTTCAAAACAATGCTGAAATTTGACAAAAAGATGATTTATAAATGTTATAATAGTGATTTTATGATTCTAAGTATAAATCACAAAACACAAAACATGTGAAAAGAACTATATTGCAGAGTCGAAATGGTAAACGTGACAATGAGTGATCCTCTTCTGCCATCTATTGGATATAGTGGAATTATCATGACATTTTCATTTTAATAGTGTTTGTTTTCCACCAGGTGGCAGAAATCTTCCACTTAAGCATAGCAAATTTTCCATGAATTATCTCTTTAAGTAAAAATAAAAATAAAAGTGAATTTTAACATATTTGTTTTCATTTTATATAAAATATAATACTACAAACTTTTGAAAGTATTTACATGTATATATTTATATTCATGTAATTTATATTATATATAAATATTTTATATATAAATCTAACATATTTTTCCTTAATATATACATGCATGTGTATTTATACATACATAAACATACACAGCACACACACACACATATACTGTACACAAAACATTTAGTTTGGATGTGATTTAATCGTGATTAATCGTTGCCCACACAAAATATGAATAACTTTGAGGCAAATAAATAATAAAAAGTACCATAAATCCCTCAAATATAAAAATCATGACCACACACTCTCTTTTCATGAAGGCGCAGATGCTAATAAAAGATAATAAAATTGCACTGATCAAAACAGAGTCAATATTTATAATCTTTTCAAAAAGCTGATCTGAAAGATAAGAAAAAAGAAGAACTTACAGTTTTTCTAGAGTGTATAGTCCACTGAAGGCACGGCTTGAGACCATCTGAATTGTGTTGTTCTGAAGAAACCTGCTCAAAAAGACAGTTGGAACAAATGGATACATTAATGGATACTATTAATCAGTCGTGGTTTGGATGCTCTTTTGGACATCTGACACCATAAATGGCCAGATATTCAGCTTTAAAATCGAAAAGTTGCTTTGTAAAATTTTAAAACAAAGCCAGCTGCTAAATAGCCATTCCAAATCAAACCAAAAACTTTGTGTTTGTACAACTCATCATAATACTGTACACTTATGCTCACTGTAATGTCCCAATGTTTTTACCTAATACATTTTATGTCAGTTAATACCTCATTTTTATAAGCCTCATTTACAATGTTACGACAGTAGGTGGACTGAGACTTTTATACTGTTTACCTGTTATCACAAAGACATAATTTTCCTTTCGCCAGGCTCTTACTTATTGAAATAGTCATCTCTTAGATATTTTCAAGGCAAACAAGACCATAAAGCATTAGAACATTGAGCAATACTACTACTACTAATTGTTTATATGTGTGAGACAGAAAGCAAGTAATGTTAACCTCTACCTATTTACTTCCAGGAATGGACCATATGGTGAGAGAAAGGAGGGAGAAAATAGAGGCACAAACAAGCACTGGCATCATACCCAGATGTTCATTTACTTCATTAATACAGTACCACATCTGAGGTGATCTGGGTAATCTCAAAAATACTTAAAATAATTTTTGCTTATATCAAATGTTAATCTGTCAGACCTTCAACAAGCCACTGATGTTTTGGCCTTCGTCCCAGATCCTGTAAATCCTGGAAGATGCCCTGGCATGATCCTGTTCTCTGTTTTATATTAGCATATGTTCAGCAATAGCAATGATTTAAATGCAGGATTAGTGCCTGTGAGGCTAATGGTGGGGCTGGAGTGAGCAAAAAATTTATTGGTTTCTAAGTTTACAATTCATTTTTGGGTCCATGAGCTAGAAACTTTACTGAAATTGCAATATGATTTTTTAAAGGGTACCTATTATGCAAAATTCACTTTTATATGCTATTTGAACATGATTGTGTTAGCAGGGTGTATAATGGTAAAAGTCCACCCACTCCATTTTTTTTTTCTAAATCACACAAAAAGAGGAAACCACTGATTAGCTAGCCAGCCAAGCAGCATATCAGCTTGAAGAGAGCTGGAGAAAGATGCCTAGCAATACACATATCACATGTGAATTAAGTTGCATTGTTCAATAATAATTGTTTATATGAAACACATTATTATTAGCTTGTACCTATAATTGTTGATCACTTAAGTAGACTGTAAGAAAAAAAAATGTCAAAAAATGGAAAGGGTAATGCTAATTTTCTGCCAGGACATTGTCAGATGATAAGTTTACAGACATTTCCTGTAATCCTAAAACACAAAATGCAAGGCATAATTTAAAATACAGCTAAAATATGAATCCGATTTGTGCCATTAATTTTGAACGTAACTTCTCAAGAAACAAATTAAATCTAAACTGAGAAATAAATAAAATGTCTTCGAAACTGAAAAAAAAAAAAAAACAGGCAAATTTTTGACTTTCTATTTAAATACACTGCATGCTTTGGCGTTTTTCTCCTCTTTCTTTTGCCGATCTGGACTTACAAATGCATCTGAGTTTTACGCTTCTGAAGTTGACAAGTTTTGTGAAATTGCCAACAACAGTCCAAAATCGGAGGAAAATCGTTCACGCGAGTGACAATCACACAATGTGAATTATCAAAGAAGACGAATCATAGAACATCGGGTGAAAATATTTGTCTGCTACTAATTCTGGACCTTTGGGGTGAGTCAACCAATCGCTGTGTAATGAGTTTAAATGAGTTCTGACTGAAAACTACATCGGCGATGACATACAGCCAATGAGAGATCAAGATACAGGGCAGTGGGAAGTTCGGGAAGGAGAACATAGTTTACAGACCAGACAGAGTTGTCGGCGATTCTATCTATTGTAAAGTCATGCAGTGTGTAACCTCCATCTCTGATCCATCTTCAATGTCGGGTCTGCTCGGGGGCACCGGGGCAACCACGTGTTGTGCATACCGGCCAGATATCTTAGTCAGTGTGAAAACACCAGATGATGCTACGCAATGACTGTTGAAAATCGTGCAGTGTTCAAACTGTCATTACAGATTTTAGGTCACAATAACCGTGTGAACAACAAAACAAAACAAACCACTGTGAATGTCGGGGAGAAAGAATTGCTGCGGTCTCTGGGTAAAGAAGCTGTCAATCAAAACCTCACTAGCCAATGAGAACCCACCTCTGTTAGCCCTGCCCCCACGAGGAATTTGTGCCAGAACAGCGACAGCAAATGTCGCAGTGAAATTCTCATGACTTCTGAAAAAATGTAACTAAGTTACTCCAATCTTGACTGCACTGTTTTTTCACTGCAAGTAAAAAAAATTTTATATAGCATTATTCACAGTCAAGAGGGGCGTCGTGGCTGGTTTGTGTGTAACAAAACTTATATTGAATAAGGGGTGTCTAGTCAAATGACATACCAATCGATGTACCTGAATACCGCACATAATTTAAATAACTACCTATTGTGATTTACTAGCAAGCCACCTCCACATGGAGTGGGGTCTGTGTTGGGAAGGAGGATGGAAACGTTACAGATAAGGGATGCATGGTAAAACCACGGGGTTTGATCCTGGGTCAGAAAAATAAATAATGAATTTATTGGGAGGCGTGGATGAGAACGATCCGGATGGGTGTTATCGCCCAGATTTGTTTTGGTACAAAAAAAAAAAAAAGATAATATTTCGGCGGCATACGAAGTGTGAGGTAACCGAACAACAAAAAATCTCACGGTAATTGTCTGAGAAGCGTTCGATATTGTTTAAGACGGGGCTGGGTAGGTGGTCTTGGAAACAAAAAAAAAGGAGAACACGTGTTAACATATTGTTGCAGAGTGTGTGCGTGGTAAGCTCTTAAGATTACCAGCGCCAAGGGTTCTGAAGTAGTCTCCAGCGGGGAGGTGGGGGGGGGTACACACCTCCTGGTCATATAGCTGATACTGATGTTGCTGAATCTTGTGGCCGGTTTCCGGTTTATGTAAGGAAGAGTGGATCTTTAGGAAGTGCTTGGCCTGCGTGTCAAGAGCAGACATATTCGAAAATAGATTAGAAAGAACCCAGAAGGAGTATGGACAGAAGATGTAGATAGGAAACCATGTTCCTAATTGGTCAGTTTGCTTCTTCGAAGGGTGAAGATGAGAGTATCTGAGGAGTGGATAGTAATCTCCAAAATACAAGAGTGTATAGAAGGATTGAATGTAGAGGAGTCAGAGCGAGATCTGAGCATCGTAGGAAGCCGAAGAATGGTAGCGAGAACATGAAGTCTGAAGTTTGATCAGTCTCAGTATTTGGATAGCATGATCGTATGAGATGGCTAAGTATGCAGGTAAGAGCTTTAGAGCTCCACTTTTCTTTTGATGAGGCTAAGTAGGTTAGTGGTTAGTGGAAGGCGTTTGGTGGTTTGGCATAGGTTCTTGTTTCGTAAGCATGGATGTGTGAGAATGAGAGATAGCAGGGCAATTGTTGCCAGTGGTTAGTTTATAGAAGAAGTTCATTCCAGATGAGTAGGCTTGGAAAGAGCACGTTTGGATCTTTTAAGAAGGAATAAGCGTAAGAAATTAAGTTGCAAGGGCAGCATGTCGATTTATGGAAAGGAAATTGATAGAAGGAATGGTGAGCTTGGAGCGGTTCCAGCCGGTGAGGTACGCTGAAGCACGTTCGGGGCAATGCGATTAAGTATGGCTTTTGAGAAGCGTTTGTAAGATTTTTTGGTCAGCAGTGGGCTGGAGTAGAATTAATGTTGATTCTGGGCTAAGGCTCTGGATTTCTGAAAAGAGAAACAAGACGATGAGTTGGCTATGAGAATGAGGTATCCGGTATATGAGTTGATCGGAGGAGGAATTGCAGTCGGGTGGATATTAAGTGAGCCTGCAAATGATTGCATAATAACAGCAGAACACGATTTCCCTTGTTTATAATTTTAACTACCACTGCATTGTCTAAGTAGATGGGTATTGATTTTCTGGACCATTCGTGCCCCCAAAGGATGGCTGCCATGATAATGGGGTATATTTCATAAATCTGGTGGAGAAAGCGCTTGACTGCGGACTGAGGGAACTGAACTCCAGAGGTCATTCGGAGGAAAACCAGCGCCCATTGTAATGGCCGTTGAAGCCTATTGAGGGTGCTGCATCAGTATATAGTTGGAAGTCATCGAGATGAAAGTTGTAGTTGTTATAGAGATAGAAGATGCTGTTCTGGGATGGGAGGAATTGTTGCCAGAGGCGCATTTCCATTTGCATGCATCATCTAATATGACTCTGTTGTGGAGAGATGGGATGGCTGCTGTTTTAAACAGAAGGCTGGACAAGAAGGATTTCCCTTGAGGAATTAACCAGATGTCATAGTTGAGGGGGCCTAGAAGTGCAAGTAGCCGAAGCTTGTACGTCTATCTGTTAATAGAAGTTGGAAAGAAGCAGGGAGATTCGTTGGATTTTGTAGAGGGTGGAGATGCTTGAAATGAGTCAAGGGTGATGCCTAAAACTTGATAGTGGAATGAGGTCATGAGGATTTCTGCTCTGAAAATGGAATGCTGAGTTTGGTGAAAACCTTGATTAGTGTGGAAATCCTGATCACGGTGGTAAGATGGAGGTGTAACATTAGGAAGTCGTCCATAAGGTGAAGGACATAAGGGAGTGTGTGGTTGTTGGTGAAATCCGGCATAGTGCTTCGGAGAGAAAGTCGAAATTCCTAGGTCTGCTTCTGCAGCAGAAAGTGAGGCGTACAGTGAAGTAATAGGGACCTTTCCAGAAGACTCCGAAGGATCACTAGAAATCTGGATGGATAGGCAAAACTTGTAGGCGTTGGTGGTATCAGCTTTGGCGAGCCGAGCTCCATGGCCTGCTAGATAAATGAGTTTGATGGCGCATAGGAATAACTGAAGGGGGCAGAGCTGCAGCGGATAAGCGGTTGAAACTGTAGTTTTGCATGAGAAGGATGGTTGAGGTTGAAGGGGGGCGATAATTGAGCGTGCTGCAGATAGATGGGAGGGGCTCCGCAAAGTTAGCATGAAGTGATGTTTGAGCTGCGAATTATAGACAGTAGAGTTCAGAGTCGAGAGTGCCCCAGTATGTCTCCTGGTATAACTGCTGTAGACAAACCTGCGGCTAAATTTTTTGAGCATAGAGCTGCTGAGATGGAAGTAGGGTGATGAGCTACTGAAGCTGGCCAAGTAGGTGGTGTAACTGGCTAAGTATATGGGCTGTAGATGGCAGGATGAAAGGGTATTGATGGAGGGAGGTGAAAAAATATAGATCAGTTGGAAATAGAATTGGAGGTTGAAGGAGTCCAGACTGCACCGCGTGAGGTAGTGGCGCTGAACGAGGCTTCTGGACTGTAGAAGTAGCTATTGAGAATTATTAGGAAGCATGAGAGCCACATTGCTGTAAAATGGCTGAAGGAGGGGTGGAAGAATGGATGATGGGATGAAAGGATGTTTTTTGAGTGGTTTTTTTAGGAGTATTGAGGATGGGAGGGTATTGGTGGAGAGAGGGGGTAGAATGAGGGAGGGAGGGAAGGGAGAGAGGGAGGTGGAGAGAGAGGGTGGTACAGAGGGAGGTAGAGAGAGAGTGAGATAGGGAGGTATAAAGAGAGAATATAAGAAGTATATTTTATTTAATGCCATGTCGGCATCTTAGGCTATTTTCATGGCAAACAATTTAAAAAATACAAGTATAACAATTCCAGCATCTGTGGCTATATTCATGGCGATGACCAGATAATCCATACATAAATCAATCCGTACACAAGTCTGTTATACACACGAGTCAAGGGGGAACAACTTAGAATGTTCATTTTCAACCAACCTGCATGTCTTTGGGCTGTGGGCCGTATTGCTGTAATCAGCTGAAGGGAAGGGTATAGGAATGGATGTTGCAATGAAAGAATGTTTGTGAGCGGGGTTTTATGAGCAACTGTGAGCATAGAAAAGAGAAGAATTTTGGGAGATATCAGATTGAGTGAGTGCAGGTGGAATTACGACTTGCCTGCCACTAGGGAGAGCTGCTGTCTGATGCTGTGGAGGAGAATTTCTCGTGACGTCACGTGTGACAGAGAGTGACTCGCTAGGAGTTGCCAGAAGGGCTGAGGGCTCAAAGTTTGTTATGACAGAAGTTTTATTGATACTGAATATATTTGGAATAATTGTTTGTTATCTGCACGATTGAATTGGATACCTTGGATTTAAGTGCGTGTTGAAGGCGATCCGTGGTTCGGTTACTGATGTTGTCCTCAGATCCGGAAGACGTGCGACGGGAGCGGTGAGGAAAGCTATCGGAAGTTGAGTCCTGGAGAAGCGGCTCGCAAGGAGAGCAAGGATTCCTTCTTCCGCGTCTACCACTGCGGCCTGCAGATCCCCCTGATGGAGAGGGTGGAGCCCGGGAACAGCTCAGAGTCCTCCCGAGACGAGCCTGGGAGTGAAACACTCACGGGCCCAGGAATGTGCGTGACCGAACGAGAGCGCACAGGAAAAACGACTGCGATTC
Source organism: Sinocyclocheilus anophthalmus (assembly GCA_018155175.1). NCBI lineage: Eukaryota > Metazoa > Chordata > Actinopteri > Cypriniformes > Cyprinidae > Sinocyclocheilus > Sinocyclocheilus anophthalmus. Next base: position 24,265 of record JADLZN010010756.1, read on the forward strand.
GGGACGATGAGACAGAACGCCATCCGGACCAGGCAAGTCCGTCTGTCGTTCGAGAGAAAGAGACAAACAGCGTGGTATGAGGCGGCCCGATATATGAAGGATTCGGGAAGTGAGGTGATTGGTATAGGCGTGGCCTCACTCCCGAACCTCAGTTAACTCCCTTAAAAGCTTTTCCAAAAAGATATGTGTTATATGTTTTTTAAATGACTCTACAATACCCAAAGTTCTCAATGTTAAGGGGAGAGAGTTCCAGAGCCTTGAAGCCACAACACAAAAAGCATGGTCACCTTTTGTCTTAAGGTGTGTTCTGGGAATAGTTAAAAGACCTCAAAGGCCGGCCAGGGGATAGATCCTGGATATAAGAAGGTGCATGACCATGCAGGGCTCTATAAGTAATGACTAAAATTTTAAATGCACCCTAAAACCAATGGGAAGCCAATGCAGGGCCTTAAGCACTGGGTAATGTGTGACCTCCTGCTGGTCCTAGTCAAAAGCCTTGCAGCTGAATTCTGTACAACTTGCAATCGAACCATAGAGGATTTGTTCAAACAAGTGTACAGAACACTGCAGTAGTCCAATCGTGAAGAGATAAAGGCATGAACAAGCATCTCCATCTCTTTTTTTGAAACCATAGATCTAATCTTTGCAATGTTTCTAAGATGGAAAAAACATGAACAAACTACAGACTTTACGCAACTGTTAAAATATATAGATCTGTCAAAAATGACACACTAATTTCTTATGTCACTGCAATCAGAAGATGATAGACCCCCAATAACCTGCCAATAATTTTAGGAGTAATGTTGTCAGGGGCAAAAATCATCACCTCAGTTTTATCAGTATTTAGTTGCAGAAAATGATCTGCCATCCATTTGTTAATGGAGACTAAACAGTTCTGTAGAACAGACAGTTTATCTAGACTATCAGGACCAAACGAAATATATAACTGAATGGCATAGGCATAGCAATGATAAGATATTATTTTAAAACTGTTAATTATCTTGCCAAGAGGAAGCATATACAGATTAGCAGAGGGCCAAGCACAGAAGCTTGTGGCACACCACAGGACAAAGGAACCGAGTCTGACCTGTAAGTTCCTATGGACACAGAAAAACTCCTGTCAGAAAGATAGGAGGATAACCAGTCCAGAGGTGATCCAGAAATGCCCACTAGAGAATACAATCTATTAATCAAAGTGCAGTGATCAACAGTATCAAACGCTATGCTGAGATCTAGCAAAACCAGCACAGAACATTCACCTGCATCAAGCAGTCATCAAAATGTCATTTTAGACCCTAAGGAGGGCAGTCTCAGTTGAATGTTTTTTACAAAAGCCAGACTGAAATTTATCACATATATTATGAGCCTCCAAAACAGTATTTAACTGCATTGCCACAACCTTTTCTAAGATTTTAGAGATGAAAGGCAGTTTAGAAATAGGCCTATAGTTGTTAAATGATGTTGCATAAATACTACTCTTTTTCAAGAGAGGCTGAACAAATTGCATGTTTAAAACACCTAGGGACCTGGCCCAGCCTAAGAGATAATTGACACCCGGGGGTCCTACACGCGCAGAGGTGCTCTTAGGAATCTTAATGCGATGGGTGATTTCATAAACAAAGATGTTGACAAAATATCCACAGGGCTTTGGGAGGTTTTCATCATACCCACTAACTTAATGATGTCATTTAGGGAAATGGGGCAAAAAGAGTCCAAAATTGACAGTCTTTGTCGAGTAACTATAAGATAAATCAAATGAGATGCTCTAGCATCCTTGATCATCTCATTTAGATCTGACCAGAGCTTTTTAAGATGCAGGCGGTGAACTTGGAGCTGAGTCACTTTCCATAAACGCTCAGTCTTCACTGGAGAGGATTGAACTACTATTTTAAATAGAACGTATTATACATTCAAAGCATTTAAATAGGTTTGAATGGGCAGTAAACCCTCCAAAATTAGAACTCAGTAAATGGCTTCTCTTCCAAATCTTATTACTTTCATTTGGAAGAAGGATTATAATCTCATCTGCCACTTTTTTTTCTTGGGTGCAAAAGAGTTTAAAAATGAATGTGCAGTTTGATTGAAATGAGATCAAAAGCATACTCTTGATTCAGAGGTTCCTGTGAGGGACACACTGACCCAGTGAGAAAAGTGGAGCTCTAAAGCTCTTACCTGCAAACATTAACAGACATCACCACATGCTCCCAACAAGAGGAAGGGAAATTTAGCAATGGGAAACCCTGAAGAATTCATGGGCATGCTAGGAAGAACTGTGCGCATAAGATGTTAAAACTAAATTATTTGGAAAAAGAGTTTTCAAAGGTTGGTGGAAGATTTTCATAGTCAATGTTATGACAGCTGCATGAACCAGAAAATTACTTTACCCTGAGATCAGTTTGTTAAAAATTACTGCAAAAAAGGCTTTTTTTTATACTAAAGTAAAATAAAAAGTCTTTCTTTTTATGCAGATGCCACTTGGTTTGATATTTAATACAATAACATTTACACATATTAAAGGAACAGTTCACCCAAAAATGAACATTTACTACCCCCCTGGCCTCAAAGATGGGGTAATGGAGTTTGTTTCTTTCATTGAACAGATTTGGAGAAAATGTGGTCACATCACTTGCTCATCATGAATCCTGCTGCATGAGTGGGGCACGTCGAATGATAGTCCAAACCAGCTGATCACAAACATCACATCCATATCCTAAAAGTAAAGCTGTGTGTTTGTGTTAAGAACCATGCTTATTAAGGTTTTTTAACTTTAACAGTTTTGTGCCGGACAAAGTACAAGGCCATAATCCATAATAACACTTCCTCTATTGAAAAAAATCCATCCCCTGTTGTCCTCACACAGCAAAGTCCACAAACACATTTGTTTAGAACTGTTTTAAGGGAGTGTTAGGGGAGTCATTTTTATTTTTTGTTGTTATGTTGTAACTGCGGCATATTTTTCTCCTGATTCAGACAAGACAACTTTTTTCCACTGGAGAAAGCAAAATTATGGATAGACGGCTCGTATAATGATGAATTTGTTTATTACAAACAAGCAGCTTTCCACTTCACAAGACATTAACTGATTGACTGGAGTTGTGTACACCCATTGTGTTATTCTGGATTGATGAGTTTTCACCCTTCACTGCAAGTTATGTAATGCTAATTTTCTCCAAATCTGTTTCTCTATCTTGAGTATATTTTCAGCCAACTTTAATTTTTGTGTGGACTACTCCTGCTGCTAATACTAACATTAATAGACAAAAATATCCAAATGTTTTGAGACACTATGTCTCTAAAATTCTCTTGCGTTTGCACATTTCTGACAACTTCATAATGTTGTTATAGTGACTGGACCACAAAACTCAAAATGAGATGTTAATACTACATTTAACTGGGATCTATATATCCGTTAATTAATAGTGGCAAAAAATTTAAAATAAAAAGCCAGAAAATCAAAGATATTCAGATCAATAGGCCTAAACTGCTGTAAAAAGCTAAACAAAGAGGACATCTGTCATGTAGACTGGCTCAACATTCCACAGATGGTCCCAACAGCCCTTTACTGTCCCTTTTATAGTCTTCTAAAAAATTTATTAGTCTGTGGCTTTAGGTGTAATTTATCCTCATCACCACATGTCGCTGCAAGTTTTTCTCATCATTGTTCAAAAATATGATGTGTAAAATAAACTGAGCTTTATGACCGGTTATAAAGTATGAGTTGTACCCAATACTGAATGTGCATTTGGAGTTATGTGTTACAAGATGGGGCAAAACCAAATATTTCATCATCACCAGGCGCGCAGATGGCACTAGCGATGGGGGGACATGACCCCCCCAGATTCATAGTGACCTGATCCGCCCCCCCTCACTGTCTCTACTAAAGGCAACATCGGTAAACAGAGTATTAATCAGGTTCCCGCTATGAACATTACCTACAGTGGTGCGGCACAGCCCGCCGCTCCTTACACGTGCCTAAGTGATTTTTGAAAACCGCTTTTGCCGCAGTGTCTGACGAGTCCCATAACAAACTTGTAGCCAATCAGCAGTAGGGGGCGTGTCTACTCATGATGTGGAGGAGAGAGAGCGCTCAATTGAGGACGGATATTAGTAGATCGAATACAGATAGAGAAAGATGGCAGATTTTTTTTAAAAAGCAGAAAATAGCCTATCAGAGAAACAGAACATTAAAAAAAGAAGGGTTACGATCAGGCAAGAGGTAGGACCCGCGTAAATATCGGAGCAGCTTCCCAGCGGTGGAGAGAAACTCAAGGAGCGGGAAGCGCTCGAATCGCACGCTGAGGTTGTGCTGTTTCTTTTTGATAAGTGAGTAACGTTGACTTTGCTTTGTTTCACACAACTTATCCGTGTTGGCTTTTGTTTGAATATGATTGTGTGTCATCTTCACTTGTTTCCGTGATCGTCGTTGCTATGGTTGCGCAAGTACATGTGAGGCGGATATTTCAAAATAGGGGCGAGGTCCTGTTGGGGTATGGGCATGTTTGTTTTGGTGCTTTCAAATATCAACATCATTTGGCAAAAATTGCTTAGTACACCTATAATAATTGCTGCCACTGCTTCAGGATCGGGTCGGGGTAGACACAGGCTGATGCACAATAATAATCTACCGGTCACCATTACTTTGTACCCACGTTCTCACTACACGTGGTTCTGTTGTCAATAAACACACACGACGATGGTTCTGCCACCAACGTTTACGTTCTCTGTGCGTGTGTGTATGTGCTATGACTCCTGACCCTGGGGTCCCATGAGGAGCTGGTAGCTGCCTCAATTGTGCCTGTAGCGGTAACCATAGTGATCGTATACTATCGTCTATAACAGAGCTGGTGATTTTTCTGGACTGAAAAAAATTGGACTGCTTGGTCCCCCCCCAGTTAAAAAAATCCCATCTGCGCCCCGATCATCATAACACTATCAAAGAAAAGATTCTATCAAAGAAATGAAAAGTGTCTGCATTTTGAGAAGTGTTCTCTCCTCCTGCAAGCTCTGGGGATGGAGCCGATGCTGGAGCGAGCTCTGGGGCTGGAGCAGACACGGGAGCGAGCTCTGGGGCTGGAGCCGACACTGGGGCCACATGAACGCTTGGAGGGCTTGCCATATTAACTGCCGGCTGACTTGACTCGGGAACTGCCGGCTGAGGGGTTCCGGATCGGGATCGGAGACTCTCCAGACATCGGATGACTGTCTCCTTCCAGTCGAGGTCGGTGGTGTCTGGGAGCTCCGTGGGATGATGGAATGCCATCCCGATCCAGAACAGCGTCACGAGGGTTTCCCCCTTGAGGGAGCTGGCGAGGGCGAGCAGCACGAACGCCCTCGCGAAGACGATGGGGTCTGGGCTCGCCTGAGCCAACGCAATAAACATTAATCATTCCTCCATTTGGGGACGTGGAGCAACGCGTGGAACGAACGGGGAAAACAAAACACTTGAAAAAAAAAAGAGAAAAAAAAGACGGGGAGAAAAGGCACCACGCTCACTTTCTTTATCGGTCGGGTCTTCTGTCACAATTCACTCGGGGAGCAAGGAACGAAGAAACGAGGAGTACTTGAATAACACAGTCTTTAATAATCCACAGGAAAACCGAGGACATTCAACAAGTCCGGACAAACCAACAGGGAACAGAACACTCTTTAAATACACTGAACAGGAAGATGGGATGACAAGACACACCTGGGATCAATGGAAATAAAACGGGGAACACCTGGAATCAAAGACTCAATGAATGGAGACAGAAACTGGGTCACGGGGAGCACATGGGGAACAAAACACAAGAGGGCCGGAACGGTGGGTTGGCGACACTAGGGTGTGACTGGAGCAGAGATGGAAGGAAGTGACGTAGGATCAGGAAGTGAGCTGGACATAGAGGATGAATGTAGTGATGGGGAGAAAGGAGGTAAAAATGGAAACTGGAACATAGTAGAAAATCGGAAAAAAATGGAATCAACTTTCTGGTTCGGAAAGTGAAAGGGAAAGACAACAGGAGAAAAGGAAAAAGGAAGAGTTTAAGGTAATGATACATTTCTTGTCCGATAATATGAATGCATTGAACCCACTGAAAATAACTAAAGCGATCAAAGAAGAGATCGGGAAAATCGAACATGCGAAAATGTTACGGAATGGAAAGTTGCTACTTTTTTGTAACAACAAAACAGGTACTAGGCTTAAAGACATTAGCAGGGGAAAAAATTTCGTGTACACCGTTGGAAGAGAAGAAATGGATGAAGGGAGTAATAACAGGGGTCCCAACGGATGTATCGGAAGACACAATCAAGAGAAGTTTATCAGGGGCAAAAGTGGTAGGGGTCAAACGTCTGAAATATGTTAAGAGATAAAGAAAAGCTGGATAGCTTATCTGTAATGGTGCAGTTTGATGAGGAAAGATTACCAGAAAGAGTATTCTTTGGGTTTATAAGCTATGCTGTTAGACAGTATGTTCCTCCTCCGCTTAGATGCTATAAATGTCAAAAGTACGGGCATGTGGCAGCTGTTTGTAAGGGAAAACAACGTTGTGCGAGGTGTAGTGGAGAACATGAATATGGAAAATGTGGGAAAACCCCCCGGGGGGGGTGTAAAACCCAAATGTTGCAATTGTGGAGGTGATCACAGCGCTGGCTATGGTGGATGTCAAGTAAGAAAAGAAGCAATAAAAATTTAAAGTGTCAAGGTTTCGGAAGGGTTAACATATGCTGAAGCAATAAAAAGGGTTAAGGTGGTAGAACCAAAAGAAAATACTCAAAAGGTTACAACTAGAACAAAAGAAAGCCATAGTTGTAGCAAGGTGAATGATAATACTATGCTAGTAGACAAAGTATAATTCATTGCCTTTGTGGCTGAAGTAATAAACTGCTCTGCACAGACAGAAAGTAGAAAGCAGAAAAGATTAGAATTATAATCCGAGCAGCAGGAAAACATTTGAAAACAGAAGAAGTAACTGTGGAGCAAATAAATGAGAGAATCAAGGTGCAAAATACAAACTCTCAGGCAGCATGTGGTGGATTGTAATGGTTTTTACAATTTTACTTTGAAATGCAAGAAGTTTGATCGCTAATGGACAGGAGTTTAAAAAATGTGTTGATAGTTTAGAAAGCAGACCGCAAATTATATGTATACAGGAAACATGGCTGAAAACGCATTTAAACTTTGTTTTACAAGGATATGAAGCAGTACGAAGAGATAGGGGTGTTGGAAATGGAGGTGGAGTTGCTACCTTTGTACAAGAAGGAATAGGATTTAGAACAGTGCAGGTAAATAAGGAATATGAGTCGTTGGTGGTTGAAGTTTGGGCCGAATCACAAAGTATATGGGTGATAAAGTAGGTTAAGTAGAGAATCATTAGAGAGTATTGGGGGATTAGGAAATCATAAAATTATATGGTGTGGGGATTTTAATGCTCACAATACGCTATGGGGAAGTGTACATAATGATCAGAATGGAAATGTAGTAGAAGGGATGTTGGAATGGAAAGATTTAATATGCTTAAATGATGTTAGGAATAAAAGGGTAGATGTTGCACAGGGAAGAATTTCAGCAATTGATTTGACTCTAGCATCTCAAAGTTTGGCAAGGAAGTGTGTATGGAGTGTTATGGAAGAAAGTACAGTAGGTAGTGACCATTTCCCAATAAGCTGTAAAATTGGAATAGACTTGGAACAAGTTGAAAGGGAAAGGAAATCCTAGATGGAAACTTAAATCTGCTGACTGGGAAAAATTCCAAGAAATAAGTGAGACTAGAATGTTGACAATAGATATATCGATAGAAGATGTTGATGAATTAAATAAATATATAAGTGATGTTATTTACAAAACAGCAACTGATGTAATTGGGAAAAGCACAGGGAAAAGGAACAGAGTATTTAAGAAAGTAAAAAATCATATTCATTTAATGATTTTATTGAGTATAAGAGAACACAAGCAATTGTCAGGAAAACAATTCGGATGGCAAAAAAGAATTATTGGAGGAAATTTTGTGATGAAATTGGAAAAGAGACAGACATTAATGAAATGTGGGGAATGATAAGAAAGATGGGAGGGATTCAACCTAACAGAGAAATTCCAGTTTTAATTAGTGAAGGAAACAAGTCATATCTAACTCTGGAAAAGTAGAAGTATTGGCTGAAAATTTTGTTAAGGTTCATAGTAATAGAAATATATCAGAAGAAATTAGATTATATAGAGAAAACAAAATGAAGGAAAATCCAAATATTTTAGAGCAAAGGGATGTGAATGAAAGCTCAATAGATGAAGTTTTTACCATGAATTAAATCAGGCACTTGTAGGAGTTAGAAATACTTCTCCTGGTAAAGACGAAATATGTAATGAAATGATTAGGTATCAGATAAGTCAAAGAATATTTTATTATATCTTTTTAATAGAGTGTGGAAATTAGGACAACTCCCTTCCTCTTGGAAACATGGCATAATTATTCCAATTGTAAAGCAAGGAAAAGATCATTCGCTAGTTACAAGTTACAGACCGATTGTATTAACTTCTAACCTCTGTAAACTAATGGAACGAATGGTAGTGGCAAGATTGAATTATGTCCTGGAATCAAAAAATCTTTTATGTCCTCATCAGAGTGGTTTTAGAAAAGGTAGAAACACAACAGATGAAATTTAAGTCTAGAATCAGATATAAGAAAATCTCAGATTAATAAAGAAGTATTAGTTGGTGTGTTTTTAGACATAGAGAAAACGTACGATATGATGTGGAAGGAAGGACTTTTAATTAAACTGAATAAAATGAATATTAATGGTAGAATGTATAATTGGATTAAGGATTTTTTAATTGATAGAACCATTCAAGTAAGGATTGGGTCTTCGTACTCAAAGAATTATGCAATTGAAAATGGTACCCCACAAGGTAGTGTGTGCAGCCCTATATTGTTCAACATAATGGTAAATTATATTTTTAATACAGTTGGACCAGGGATTGGAAAGTCTTTATATGCAGACGATGGTGCTTTATGGAAAAGATAATGGTAGAAATTTGTCGTATGTAGAAGAAAGCATGCAAAATGCTATTAAAGAAGTTGAAATGTGGGCAAGTAATTGGGGATTTCGAATATCAGTGGAAAAAACTAAAATAATATGTTTTTCAAAAAAGAAGAAAACACCAGTTGTTAAGTTAAAATTGTATGAGCAAAAACTAGAGCAAGTATCTGAATTTAGATTTTTAGGTATTTGGTTGGATTCAAAGATAACATTTGCAAAACACATTCAACAGATAGTAGATAAATGTAAAAGAGGAATAAATGTACTGAGGTGTTTGGCAGGAGTAGATTGGGGAGCTGATAGACAGTCTCTAAAAAGAATATACTGTGCACTTATAAGGTCTATATTAGACTATGGGAGTATGATTTATGGAACTGCCTCAGCATCTCAGTTAGATAAAGTGAATAAAATACAAAACCAGACATTGCGATTATGCTGTGGAGCATTTAAAACTTCTCCTGTATCAGCTTTACAGCTTGAAATGAATGAGATGCCACTGGAGCTTCGCAGGTTAAAGCTGAAACTGGTATATTGGGCTACTGTAAAAGGACATTCAGAAATACATCCAGTTAAAAAAGTATAATAAAACTGTTGGGAACATGAATGCATAAATATAAATAGTTTTGGATGGAAAGCAAATAATGAGGCACGTCAAATTGGAATAAGTAATTGTGATGTTTGCAATACTGTTGTGTTGCCAGTAACACCTCCATGATTATTCCCAATGCCTGCAGTTGACCTTCAGGTTTTAGTGATATACTATAAAAATCAGACAAGAATCTAAAGATCATATTAACCAGAAATATTTGTCAGAATATATATCAGTAACTCATAGATATATCAGATGGAGTCTAAATATCCTGAACAGGCGCACAGCAGCATTCATATACAGTGGGTACGGAAATTATTCAGACCCCCTTACATTTTTCACGTCTTTGTTATATTGCACCATTTGCTAAAATCATTTAAGTTAAAATTTTTTTCTTATTCTCCTCTAGAAGAAAGGAGGAATAATGTACACACAGCACCCCCATATTGACAGAAAAACACAGATTTGTTGACATTTTTGCAGATTTATTAAAAAAGAAACTGAAATATCACAATTTACTAAGTATCAGACCCTATTGCTCAAGTAATTTTTTAGAAGCACCCTTTGAGTTTTGGGATCTAATACACGCCTTAGTCTTTTTTGGGAAGACTGCCACAATTTTTTCGACAACCTGGATTTGCGTGATCCTCCCTCCTGCCTCTGCCATTTTCCTCCCCTGCCAATGATCCTCTCCAGTCTGTCAGGTTAGATTCGGTATCGTTGGTGGGAGAGAGCGAGCCATTTTTATGTCTCTCCAGAGATGCTCAATTGGGTTTAAGTCAGGGCTCTGGCTGGGCTTTTCAAGAACAGTCACAGAGTTGTTGTTAAGCCACTCCTTCGTTATTTTAGCTGTGTGGTTAGGGTCATGGTCTTGTTGGAAGGTAAACCTTCGGCCCAGTCTGAGGTACTGAGCACTCTGGAGAAGGTTTTCGTCTAGGATATCCCTGTACTTGGCTGCATTTATCTTTCCCTCGATTGCAACCAGTCGCCTGTCCCTGCAGCTGAAAAACACCCACACAGCATGATGCTGCCACCACCATGATTAACTGTTGGGACTGTATTGGACAGGTGGATGAGCAGTGCCTGGTTTTCTCCCCGTGTCTCGCACCTCAGCGCTACCCGCTTAGAATTTAGGTCGGCTCAAAAAACGTCCTCTCACTCAGACTTGTGGCAGTCTCCGTTCAGATTGAGTTGTTTTTTTAGCAAACTTTCATGTGTTCTTGGCGTCACTCAGAGGAAGGCTCAGCTTCGTCGGACTCCACACTCTGCCATAAAGCCCCCGACTGGTGGAGGGCTGCAGTGAAGTGATGGTTGACTTTCTACAACTTTTTCCCATCTCCCGACTGCATCTCTGGACCTCAGACACAGTGATCTTTGAGTTCTTCTTTACCTCTCTCACCAATGCTCTTCTCCCACGATAGCTCAGTTTGGCCGGACGGCCAGCCAGCTCTAGGAAGGGTTCTGGTCGTCCCAAACGTCTTCCATTTAAGGATTATGTGCTCTTAGAAACCTTAAGTGCAGCAGAAATTTTTTTTTTAACCTTGGCCAGATCTGTGCCTTGCTACAATTCTTTCTCTGAGCTCTTCAGGCAGTTCCTTTGACCTCATGATTCTCATTTTGCTCTGACATGCACTGTGAGCTGTAACGTCTTATATAGACAGGTGTGTGGCTTACCTAATCAAGTCCAATCAGTATAATCAAAAACAGATGGACTCAAATGAAGGTGGTAGACCAGCTCAGGATAATCAGAAGAAATATGGACAGCACTGAGTTACAATCTATGATGTCACATAGCAAAGGGTCTTAATACTTAGGACCATGTGATATTTCAGTTTTCTTTTTTAATAAATCTGCAAAAAATGTCAATAATTCTGTGTTTTTCTGTCAATATGGGGTTTTGTGTGTACATTAATGAGGAAAAAAAACTAACTTTAATTTTTTTTTGCAAATGGCTGCAATATAACAACGAGTGAAAAATTTAAGGGGGTCTGATCCTTTTCCGTACCCACTGTATGTTCCAAGGTTCAGGCATAGAATACCCAAAAAAAAAAAAAAAAAAAAAAAAGAACTCTAATCACCTATCGGTTATACGACAGAAATTATTGCAATATTATTGGCTCTTCAGTGGGTTGAAGACATTAATATACCTGAAGTAGTCATATGTTCAGACTCCTATTCAGCACTATCAAGTTTAAAGAGTGGTAAATCTTCAACTAGACAAGACATTTTATCAGACATTTTACAAAGTTTGTTCAGAATACAAACAAAAACCATTATCTCTTTTGTATGGATACCTGCACATATAGGGATAGAAGGTAATGAAGTGGTGGATCAAATAGCGAAAAAAACATTAAAACATCCAGACATAGAGTTTAATGTTCCAGTGAGTAGATTAGAAATAAAAGCGCTAATTTAAAAAGCATTAAAAGATATATGGCAAAGTAAATGGGATGGTGAGAATAAAGGACGGCATTTATATGATATTCAAAAAACAGTTGGAAATGAGAGGAGAATTTTGGGGAATAGAAAGGAAGATGGCATAATATCTCGCCTTAGAATTGGACACACTGCACTTAATCAATCATTATTTATAATAGGAAAACATGAGTCTGGACTTTGTGGTAAATGTGATCTTCCTGAAACAGTTGAACATATTTTAATAAAATGTAAAGTATATGACAACGAAAGAGCACAACTTACAGAAGCATTTCATATAGAAATAAATCAGATCTCACTTCAGAAATTGTTAAATAAAGATGTGACTATAGAAATGTTTCACATTATTTAAGTATATCAAAGATACAGAGTTAATAAACAGGATTTAAAGAATCACTAAAAAAAAATTTTTGTTTTTTTTTGTTTTCCTTTAATGTCATTGCTCCACACTCCATCCTAGTAGGTGGCGGTAAATGCACCTAAAGCTGGTTTGCCAACCGCCATAAAACGTCAAAGAAGAAGAAGAAGAACAAACCAACCCAACTAGGAACAGAGTCTGACAATAATGGTGTTCAACCTCTGACCCAACATTTTTACTCATATGGAGAACACTTTTACATCTGAGGTTATCTAAGGTGGCAAAAAAATCTGAATGAGAAAATTATTAACTGTATAGACATAAAACAAAACTAATCAAACATTATGAAATAGAAAGTCTGTGACGCTCTCATTTTTTAACTGATTTTAAAAAGTTTTCTTCAGTTTTGTCTTGCTTTCCATTAAAACTATTGGAGAAAAATGAGAAAGTAAAACTTATTTTAGAGAGCATAAACCTCACCAGTATAAAATATTGTCATAAGATCAAACTGAACAAATGATTATGAATGAAGTTTCTGAGCGTAGAATTTTTTTTTTTTTTTTTTTTGTGTAGACAGGAGGCGTAATGTCCAGTGGCCTAAAAGTCTTATTAAAAAAGGTTGCATGGTGGCCAGAAAATGAATGAGATATTGCACTCGTCTCCCTCAGACAACCAGGGTTTCAAGACGTAACCTAAAGTTCTCAGAGCTGAGATATTTTGGTTCATTGGATATTGGAAATTTCACAGCCTC
>JADLZN010010757.1:0-17536 GCA_018155175.1 Sinocyclocheilus anophthalmus
TAACATATTTAATATTAGCAGCATTACATGGCCAAAACACACATTAGATCGCAATCGGAAGTTATTACAACACTCGATGGTGGTTTAAAGTGAGTTTTGAGTAAAAGCGGAATATAACTCTTATTTATTGTCTTATGTACATGAGGCCTACAGTTTGCATGATGTCACATAACATGCGCTTTCGGTCTTGTAACGTTAGTATGAACGGACATATGCATATGAACGGAACTCCACGCAGCTCCTGCGCTACTCTCCATTGGAAATTAATGATGATAGTGGAAAGTCGGCTTAGAACGCAGTGGAAACGCCAGTATGACGAAGATCGTTTTCATTTTAAAACAAAAACACACCAGTTTAAATGCAGCCTTACATCTAAGGGGGCTGGGACACATTCACACTACAGCCTCACGTGCGCGCACATCTCTGAGTGTAACCTAGTACTCTTAGTCTATCCTGATAAACTATTAGGTGTGTTCTACTTGAGCCTGACCGCCTGTGCAACCCGATTGGTGTAGTTACAGTATCATGAGCAGCAGACTGCTCCGGCCTTTCGAATCGATCGCGGGATGTCAAACACTGATCGTTCTGCGCCTCAGCACGGCCTCTTCAGTCGAACACTAGTGCTGCAGCTGATTGGCTCACTGAACCCGATGAGATTAACCTCTTAGGTATCGAAATTTGGTACCAAACGACAAGAAGTTTTTCGATACACGATATCGCGGTAATTCGGTCGGTGCCTAAAAAGTATCAAACTCCATACCCAGCCCTCCATTTCATGAGATGCAGACAGTGTTGAGACCTGACAGAATGTCCTGCAGGAGCTGTTGTATTTTGTACTTTTCTTGATTTTTCCTCATGGTTGATGAGGCTTCTGAATAGAAATGGATGCATCAGCAGAGAGACCTGTGTCTAATTTTTACTTTAAATTAATCAACTTCTTAAGAGGCCAACCAATTTTCCATTTCTTGCATAAGATTATTGTTTTTCAATTAATGCTACTTTGCACAAGTGATTTCCCTAGATAGATCTATATAATAGATAGATGGGATTGACAGATGGATGAACAAAATGATGCTGGATGAATGTATAGATAGTAAGGGTAGATGGATGGATTGATGGATGGATGGAGGGATAGATAGATGGAATTGAGGAGAGATCTATGACAATAGATGTATAGATGTTAAAGGAACGGATTATGGATGGGGGATTATGGATATATGAGCTGTAACGGATAGATAGAACTGCAGTGGATAGATAGATAGATAGATGGATATATAGACAGACATAGATGGATAGATATCTGATGAATAATTATTTGAAGTCAGGATGTTATTTCCTTAGAAGGCACCTCATATTTTCTGTGGAATCTGACTTTCGATTCTAGATCTACAGTGAATTCTGTCAAACAGCTGCAAACCAAGTCAAAACCAGCAGAGAGACCCCAAAGCCTGAAAACCACAGCAGGACCTGCGGTGCAGCGAGAAGGCCTGAAGACAGGAGGCGCTGTTGAGGCCAACTCAGATTCAGACCAAAAGGCTCCAGTTGCTCATCAGATCATTTCATTTGTCATGGACCACCCTGATTTTGAGAACGAAGAGCTTGATGTACCTAATATCAAGAAGGTAGAAAACCAATTTTAGGCTCTTGATAATCAGTTGCTTTATAGTAACCAATCGATGAATGAAATCTTGAGCCATGGCCTGCTATTCCACACTGAAATCAGTGTTATTTTAGTATATTTTTTTGTCGAATTAGATTTTTGTTTACATTTTCTGTTTTCATTTTAATCTCTCAAATACAATCTCTAAATCTAAAAAAAAGTTGTTGTTTTTTTTCAGTTAAAATATTTTAGTTTTTAGCTTTTAGTTTAGTTAATGATAATAACCTTGACTGAAATGCACTTAAATCCATCTCAAATGTTCTTCTCAAAGAAATATAAATCATCTAATGCATCTACAGTCTAATAAATACACTCAATAAGAAAAGATAATCTAGATATTTCACTTAATTTCCAGCGATATCGTTGACATGATTGCAAATATATTATTTAAACTGAGCTGGATGTTGACATCACTGAATTCAATGATGAACTGTCTTTAACTGAAAAATGAGTGTTTACTATTGTGATTTTGCATTATTGACACACTATTTCCCTTATTAACGCTGTTCAGTTGCTTTGACAGTCTGTATTGTTAAAATCGCTATATAAATAAAGGTGACTTGACTTGACTAGATATTAAATAAGTACTTTGCCACCAAATAAATCCCATTCAGTCACTCATCTTTTCTGCTTCGTCTGTTTTCCGTAGGGCACTGTTTCTGCACGAGATGACTTATCTGATCGGTCGGATGATGGGTTTGTGTTAGCTGGACTCCCAGAGCCCCCCAAACATGTTGCCCCCTCATTTCAGACCCTCAACAGCAACATTGACCTGTTTGGCCTGGGATTTGAAGAGACAAGACCTAATAGTAAAGACAGCAGTGAAGACCAGGAAGGTAACATTCAGTAAATTACTTGCACTTATACTTATCAAAACTAAAGATAATTCCCGTCCCTATCTTTGTAGCCCAAAGGAATATCTATATTATATAAGTAATATATATATATATACAGGTGCATCTCAATAATTAGAATGTCGTGGAAAAGTTCCTTTATTTCAGTAAATCAACTCAAATTGTGAAACTTGTGTATTAATTAAATTCAATGCACACAGACTGAAGTAAATCTTTGGTTCTTTTAATTGTGAAGATTTTGGCTCACATTGGTAACAAAACCGCCACCAATTCAACTATCTGCACTCACCAATTAGAATTTGGGTTGAGGGCACAGCGGGATGACAGTCAGCTAATCAACTCAAAACACCTGCGAATGTTTCCTGAGCCTTCAAAATGGTTTATCAGTTTGGTTCACTAGGCTACACACTCATGGGGAAGACTGCTGATCTGGACAGTGTTCGCAGAATCCATCATTGGACAACCTTCACAGGAGGGTAATGCTCACAAACATTCACTGCCAACGAGCTAGTCTGTTCACATAGTGCTTGTATCCAAGCTGTTACCCAGAGTTGAGTGGAAGGAATAAGTGTGGAAGAAAAAGATGCACAACATACCGAGAGAACCGCAGCCTTATGAGTTTTGTCAAGCAAAATCGATTCAAGAATTTTGAGTGAACTTCACAAGGAATGGACAGAGGCTGGGTCAAGGCATCAAGAGCCTCCACACACAGACGTGTCAAGGAATTTTGGCTACAGTTGTCGTATTCCTCTTGTTAAGACACTCCTGAACCACAGAATATGTCAGAGGCGTCTTACCTGGGCTACGGAGAAGAAGAACTGGACTGTTGCCCGGTTGTCCAAAGTCCTCTTTTCAGATGAGAGCGAGTTTTGTATTTCATTTGGAAATCAAGGTCCCAGTGTCTGGAGGAAGAGTGGAGAGGCACATAAACCATGTTTTGTTTGAAGTCCAGTGTTAAGTTTCCACATTCTGTGATGATTTGGGGTGCAATGTCATCTGCTGGTGTTGGTCCACTGTGTTTTTTTGAAAACCAACGTCACTACACCCATTTACCAAGAAATTTTGGAACACTTCAAGCTTCCTTCTGCTGACCAGCTTTTTGAAGATTTGCTGACTTGATCACTTTTGTATCAGCAGGATGGTTTTCCCCTCCCACAGTCATGCCTAAAAGCACCAAAGTTTTGTGTAAATGCCATGGTGTTGGTGTGCTGGTTTAGAGTCCTGGGCTCAAACGGTCAACCAGTACGCGTAACCCCATAGATTAGTTGCAGTACTATGGGGTCTGTCAAGATGAAAATAAGAAACAAGAGACCAAAAAATGCAGATGAGCTGAAGGCCACTGTCAGTGAAACCTGGGCTTCCATACCACCTCAGTAGGGCCACAAACTGATCACCTCCATGCCAGTAGTAATTGAGGCAGTAATTAAAGCAAAATGAGCCCCTACCAAGTATGGAGTACATGTACAGTAAATGAACATACTTTCCAGAAGGCCAGCATTTCACTAAAAATGTTTTTTTTATTGTTCTTATGAAGTATTCTAATTTGTTGAGATAGTGAATTGTTTTTTTTTTGTTAAATGTGAGCCAAAATCATCACCATTAAAAGACCCAAAGACCTTAAACTACTTCAGTCTGTGTACATAAAATTTATTTAATACACGAGTTTACAATTTGAGTTTAATTACTGAAATAAATGAACTTTTCCCCAACATTCTAATTCATTGAGATGCACCTGTAAGAATATATATTATTATATTATTATTCTTATTACATATAAGTCAAGAAGTAATTAGTTAATCAGTCATTAAAACGTTTTGACTGTATTTACAGTGTCCTAACATTTTGGAAAAAATGAATAAAAACAAGATTATTTTTAGTGTATCTTTGAGAAGCCGTGGTGCATATTTTGTTCTGGTGAGACTAACAATAGGTTATGCTGTCGCAGCCCCTGCAACTTCATTGCTTTCAGTGTGTGACGAATATTAGAAAAATGTCTTTCTGAATGTGAACAGGCCTTTCCAAGTGTGTATTATCTTGCAGATAATGAAAGCAGACACTCCACAAAGGACAAGAAAAAGAAGAAAAAGAAAAGCAAAGAGGTAAGATACGGAAAAACTTGACCATATTAGTGAATGATTGTGACTGATATATCATCCAAGGCAATTAAACTCACAATATTTTTTAGGTTTGCAGCATCGGCCATGTGTCACTTTCAAAATCTACCAGCAAGCTTGTCAAATGCTAGTGTCCAGTTTGTTTTTTAATATTTTTGGCACATTTGGACAAATCTTGTTTACTTGTATAGTGCTTTATATACAACTTGTTTCAAAGCAATTTAAAGATAATAAACAGAAAAAGAAAACAATGGCAGTGTTGCAATATTCTGCCTTTAGGAAACAACACATTTGGTTAATTAAAATAAAGTAAAGATAATAAAAATTATCGACTGAGAACACTGAAAAAGTGAATTGAATTTAACTAATGTCAAATACAGCTAATTCTATAATATTTAGGAAAGTATTCATTTTGCATATTGTTATGATTAAATAATATTATATATATAACAGTATTATATTGGACACCAGTTAACTTTCTCAAAATCGGTATCAGTGATCAAAAAGCATGTATTGGTTGATAATTTGCTCGTATTAAAACATTTTTCATGCCATCAGATTTTGTTGCTTGTGCACAAACTGTCTTTATATGTAGTGAAATAATAGGGAGAAATCTTGTTTTTGTTCTAGGAGGATGAGAAAAGCAGCAAAAAACGACACAAGCACAAGAAAAAGGAAAAAGATGACGTGGGAATGGGAGATGAGAAAGAAAAGAAGAAGAAGAAATCATCAAGGACCAAGAAAGCAGGAACTGTGGATGATCTTGAGGCCTTCCTGGCGGGTGGAGACGGACCAGGAAACAGTGAGGGCGGAGACTATGAAGAACTCTAACCAATCAGGGTTTAACATCAACACCGTGTGACATCGCCAGGTCATTTTCCAATCCATTCCACTTGTTTTTTCAGTGCCTAACCTTTCAGATTTTCACAGGAAAATTGGGAGGTTGTTTTTGTTCTTCCAGCATTGAGCTTTATGAGGTGATAGGTGGCAACCATTGTTCAGACATCCATGGCCGTTTTTCCCAAAGTGTATCAGTATTTTCAAGACCCTGGTACTTTGAGATGCGGTGTTTTCTGAGACCGATTCCTTATTGAACTCTTTCCCCGCCAGCATTTTTGCAAAAAGTTGCCAGCCCCGCCAGCGATTTTCATGATTTTCACTCAAATTTGATGGCCTTCAGTATATTTTGCTGTATGAATATTTGAGTCCTCTACTTTTAAACAAAAAATTTATTCTAGCTTAAAGCATAATTTTTTTTATCAACACTTATGTAGGTTTCATAAAACTGCATAATTTTGAGCAAAAAGGTGAGAAAATCAAATTTTTATAAAAAACTACATCTGGATAATATTCAGAACGATTTTCAAAGCATAAATCCAGTAAATCGCTTCTATCAACACCTCCAAAGCTTGCACAGACATATACCACTTCCTGGATCAACATTTTACTCTGTAACGTTATGCAGTTTTCATTTATATGCGGTCTATTGCTGATGATCGCATAATTTTTCATATGCATCTGTTTACATAAAAGATCGCTAGTTTCTCCGTCCTGTTCACGTGTGTTTTTTGTTCGGGATGTTTTGTACTCATTCAGAAGATGTGTAATAGTGCCCCCGAGTGTATAACAGTGGAAACACGAAAAGCCGTAAAAACTCGTGTTTGGCTGGGAAGCGTTGTCTTCTAAAAGACGAGATAACTCGTCAATGGCGGGGAAAGAGTTAACTGATACAAACTCACTATGCCGTTCCACAAGGAGGTCATTTTAACTTTATTGGTTTTGTTTGGTGTGTGTCTTTGTCAATGTGTCTGTATATTTTTGCCCGGAAGTTTTTGGCAACTCTTGTTCTAGGGCTGGACGATATGGCCAAAATTTACATCTTTTTTTTATTTATTCCTTTGATTTCAAAGCTGAGCTTTAGTATCATTACTCCAGTCACATGATCCTTCAGAAATAATTTCTAATATTCTGATTTGCTGCTCAAAACATTTATTATTATTATTATGTTGAAAAAAGCTGAGTAGAACGTTTTCAGGTTTCTTTGATGAATATAAAGTTTCAAAGAAACAGCATTAGACTGAAATAGAAATCTTTTAACATGATAGAATGTCTTTATCAGCACTTTTGATCTGATTAAAACATCCTTGCTAATGAAAGAAATAATTTCTATAAATACATTTTTAAAAAGAGCTTTTTGAATGGTATAGTGTATAATGTTACAACAGCTTTTTATTTCAGATAAATGCTGAACTTTTGATCTTTCTATTCATCAAAGAACCCTGAAAAATACTCAACTGTTTTAATATTGATAATCAGCAAATCAGCATGTTAAAATGATTGCTGAAGGATCATGTGACCCTGAAAACTGGAGTAATGATGCTGAAAAATTTGCCTTGAAAAAAAAATTCAACCTGAATAGCCTTACATTTTAAAATATTTCAAATAGAAAGCAGTTATTTAAATAGTAAAAATATATTTCACAATATTTGCTGTATTTTGGGTGCATTTTTGGGATCACATAATGCAGGCTTTTTGAGCAGAGATAATTCTTTAAGAAACATTAAAAGTCTTGCAGTTCAAAAACCTTTGACTGGTGGTGTAGGCTGATTATTCTTATAGATTGAAACGTGCATTAACCGGGATAACGAGTATGAAACATGCTTCGAGTTGCTTCAGAAAACAAAAAATTAGAGCAACAACAAAAGCATGTTGCTGAAATGGGTTTATTATTGAAAATGCAAACTGATTGTCTGCCAGCAGGAGGCGCTGTGAGAGCGGTGGAACTAACGGGTTTCTCCAGTAATGGCTGTAATCAAAGCAGCTCCGTTCATGAACGCTACTTTATCAGATCAAAATGCCATCTAAACTATTCTGAAGACAATCTGTTCCCTTCAGAGATACATTCACAAAATAATAAAACACGCAAAACCGACGCCTTGTGAATTTTTGAAACGTGCATTGCTCATGTTTATTCAACGAAGTCAAAAATAAATCAATGTATGGGAAACACTTGTAATGTATATCGGAAATGTGTTTAAAAAGCATATCACCGTTATTGAAAAAAATTATATCGCGATACATATTGATATTGAATTATTGTCCAGCCGTAGTGTGCGCTTGCATTTTCATTAAGCAAATATATAGATGGATTAATCAGACTTGCATTCAAATCTACCAAACATATTTGCCCCGCAATACATGAGCAGAACTAATTTCTGTGTCAAACGTTCAAAGAACTATTCACATTTAATTTAATATTTCTGCTCATGTTTGTAAACCGTTCTTGCATAAATTGTCCAGTGCAATTATATTCAACAATTAATGTAAGAATGGTTGAACAGTTTACACAAAACGCAATTCTCCATGTGCTTCATGAATGAGAGCTGATATGTTGTGACGTTTATTGTCTTCCAGATTTTACATCATATATCAAACCTTTAAAAAGAATCAGTCGTAACTAGATTTAATACCATAAGCCTCTTTCACCATCAGTTCCTTTCCATTAATGCCTTAAAATGTTTTACACTTAACAAAATGAAAGCCTTTATAGAGCAATCCTATAACGTTAATTAATGACTGAGGCTCTGACAGACTGCTAACATTGACAGAATTACTGTGAGCTGGAGAGACACACTCCTGCAGCAATCGCAATCACGTTTGCAATTAGATATATGATTAATTATGACAAAGTCAGTCAGATTGTCTTTTTGTCAGCTGTTAATGCAGTTAGTATTATTATTTATGATCTAAAAATGTGTTATATGCTATAGTTTCATAATCATAATTTCTGGTTCCGGTCAAAATTCTTCCTCTCATGGTCTGTTTGCGACGTCCTGTCTTGTAAATGCATGTATTTCCTTTGCTGTATCTTTATTTTTGTTATGGCTTGTGTACTTGTTAGTAGTTGTGTGTAGATCTAGTGTTTTAGATACACTGCAGATAATTTCAGTGATGGACAACCAGGAGCATTGTCTCTGGTCCTGTGATGACGAGGCACCTCGAATGCCCTTTATGTATGGCCAACTCTTTAGAGGCGGCTCGTGCATAAAAATTAATTTCCTTCATTTTAGTGACAGCCCTGTGTAAATTACTAAATGCAACTAAACAGAGCTGATCTAAAAGTGATCAAAATAATTAGTTCTGCTTGAATTAGTGACCCAAAGCAAAGAAAATTGTTTAAGATCTAAAAAAAAAAAAACTGTCTGTTTATGGCTGCAAATGATCCATTAATATTTTGATAAATTAAAGTTATATTGTTTACTTGTCATTCATGAATCCAGATCAGAATAGTTTTAATCAGTGGTTACATCAAATTGAAAGTGAAATAATCATTTACTGTACTCACGATTCATTCTCATCACGTTTCAGGAATGAATCCCAGTGTCTACTTCACAATACCCCCTTTAATTTCATCAAATATTGATAAATGATTACCAAATAATTCCAGGCAATCTTACTTCAGAATTGAATGTGTAATGACTATTTACACACAGTTTTACCAGTGATTCATTTTGCTTGTGTTTCATGAATGAATCCCAGAGTTATGCCCCCTTTATGCTTTTTCATTTGCATTTATAATGTATTGATAAATGATTACTAAATATTTTCAGGTGTTTGTATTTCAATTGCTGCATCAAATTGAATGTGAAATTACCATTTATGTAAGAATGATACTAATGATTAATTTTGCTTGTGTTTCATGAATGAATCCCATTATTTTTCTTGCAATGCCCCGTTTTTGCTCTTGTTATCATCATATATTGATAAATAACCAAATAATTTCAGGCGGGAATATATTATTGTAATGAACTAGAATGTTGTGGAATCTGATTGGCTCCAGCTTAAGTGGAAGAATGACATCATCCATAGAGTTGTGCACCTCAGACAAAATGACACTGTACTTTCTGCCTACCATAAGAAGGACTTGTTTTCCGTTTGACAGTACTATGAACATTCACCTTGGCATCAACCTTTGAACTTCCGGTTGTTTCAGTCCAGGATTGCCGCCCGTTTGTAGACTGTACCACTACAGCTTTCCCTCAGGATACGCTGTCACCTTGTTGAAACTGGATGTTGATTCCTGCTGGTGAAGATGTTTTCCCATAATCCCACAAGGAATTCAAGGACATCCCTGGGGCGAATAGCCTGTAACTAACGGTATGTTTAAAGAAGTGCAGATTCCGTGTGTCTCTTGCGGCAATCATCTGCGTCTCTTATGTGGCTGCAAATGGAGGCTGCTGCTGGCTCCACACGCGCCACTGAGAGCATGTGATGCATCACGATGTTAATCATGGAAGCAACGCCTGGGAAAACAGTCTTACATGCTCACTGTGATAAGTAGTCACGCTCTCCTGGATATGAGTTCACTGTTAATACTCTCACCCCAAACCAGCAGAAGTGCGCACCTCGAACACATATCAACTTCCTTTTTACTCTGCCTCAAGTGTGATTGACTCCGAAGGGCCCTTGATTTATTTATCTATTCGTTTGGTATGCATCATTTTTCCCACCACATGAGAAAAGGAGATGGGAAATGAATGCATTGGTGCTGCACTAGCTCTTGCTGGCTGTTGGACTGCATGCAATTATCAACATACTTCCTGCGTAGCGTTTCACAACTACTGCTTTCATGGACCAAAAATGGTTGAGAACGCTAGTTTTAAACCGTATGTTGGTTTTATTGTATTCATACAGCATATATGCATTCCAAAGCTTTTGTTTGGAACCATAAATGGTTGTGTTTGCCTGTTTATTGTTTTTGCTACCCTGTTTCACTACCCAAAGTATTCATATTTCATTTATGTGTTTCAATTCTGTAATAAATGCAAGATCAATTTTGACCAGGTTTGTATAAAGTTGAGCTGCTTAAGTTCAAGGAGGTTTATTTGTCGTAATGATGAAAAAGAGAATATATATATATTATGTGTGTGTGGGTGGGTGGGTGTATGTCAGGCTGTCAAATTGATTAACCAGGATTAATTGCATCTAAAATAAAAGTATAAAATATATATTTATATATACATGAATATGAATATACTTATGCATGTAAATGTCTTAAATATATACATGTATGTGTATTTATATACATATAAATATACACAGTCAAGTCACCTTTATTTATACAATACAGATTGTGTCAAAGCGGCTTTACAGTGTTAATCAGGAAAAATGTGTGTTGATAATGCAAGAGGACAACAGAAAACAGTCAGTTTATCAGTTAAAAGTCAGTTCATTGTTGATTCAGTAATGTCATCATCCAGCTCAGTTTAGTTCTCTTCCAATAGTGTCTGTGCAATCAAGTCAACAATTCTGCCAGAAATAAGCAAACCAGAGACGACAGTGGCAAGGAACCAAAACTCCATCAGTGACAGAAATGGAGAAAAAAAACTTTGGGATAAACCAGGCTCAGTTCTCCTCTGGCCAGACGAATCCAGCATAGTGTGGTATGCAGAGAAAAAAAATAATATAATGGGTTTGCATACATTATATGCACAGAAAAAAAAAAGGCACAATGACCAGGTTAAATATCTTCGAATAATCATAATATAATCAATGCATCAAAATATTGCATTTGTTGTTTATAAGCCGGAGGGATGAAACGAGAGAAATTCAACAAGAAAAAGAGGAAAACAGAATTTTGCACATAAAATAAAGTAACAACATATTCAAGAGATAACGATTTTGGGTTTAAGTAATAAATAATAATATATTTAAGGATTAAACTGTGGGTCATATTAGTAGGGTTAAAAATATAAACATTTAAATCAACCCAAAATGTATTGGTTATACTACAATCACAATAAAAGGGCAGCTGTTTCTTCAACAAGACCACAAAATGAGCAAATTTCATAAACAAAATATTTACAAAGAGATCAATTAAACCTGCCGCTCGTATCGGTTGCACTTGTTCTAACATCGTAGATCACATGATAATGTCAACATGGCGGATGATGCCTGGATCGCATTCATACTTAAGGAGATTTGGCTGTAGAGTACCTACTCTTTTAGTGCTCATTGAGTAGGCGGTTTCGGACGCAGCCAATGTGTCCCTATTTCTCAGTCCTCTCTGGTCCATCCAGCTCCTGTTCTCCTGTGTTCCCTCCCAGCCTCCTCTCCTTAAAGCCAGGACACACCAAGCCGACTTCAAAGAACTAGTGGCTATGAAAGCCAGCAATGTTTTCGCTTCATGTCGGCAGTGTCTGGACCAAAATGTTGCGTTTGAACACACTGCACAGACTACAACCCACTGCAAACTAACACGTGCATTCTGCTCCTGCGTGAGAGGAATTAATGGTCTATATAAGCAGCTATCAATAGGATATATTTGTCATTTAAAAGGAGAAACTGAAACAAGGATATACGAGATATATGAAATGTAAACAAAGCCGTGCTTACTTACCATTTTGTAATGTTGATAACTTTATTTTATAAAATAACTACCCCCCAATCCCAATCCCAATCCCAATCCCAATCCCAATCCCAATCCCAAGAATGGGATAAAATTAGATTAAGAGTGAGGTGTTGGGGTGGAGGTGGGATGCTGGAAAACTGTCGTGGAACAGGGGTAAGTTGGCTGTATATACACGTATTGTGCTTGTTAAGGTGATTAGCTGATGACCTCCACCTGGGCCAGACTGATTGATTATCTGATCGTGCTCCTCCCGAACCTTGTTAATGAAACATAATTTCACGAGTTCGCACTAACATATAATGTGATTGAGCAATTAGTAGCATATTTGGAGTGTTGTCCAAGAGGGAGGGCTCCGAGCTCGGGATAGAGCCCAAGCCCAGAGAACTCCCCAAAAGAAGCTAATGGCAGGAGACAGCAGCAGGAGAGAAAAATGTTAGTAGCCCCCTAAAAATATGTGTGCGGTGTGCGAGGAGGCGAATAAGGAGCTACCTGCCGCCGAATAAGGAGCATGATGGAAGACCAGGTGAAGGACTCTCACTGTGTCCGAAGGGAGCTGCAGCTCTGCTGCACCGGAAGGGAGAGCCCTGCCCAATACTGAATAAGCCATTAGAATCGAAATGACGGATGGAAATACTGCGGCGGTAGTATCAAATTAAGCAGGAACTGCAGTGGCAGAATTGACTGGAGCAGGGCACTGTGGCGTCAGTATCGAATTAAGCGGGACACTGCAGTGGCATTATCAAACGGGCAGGGCATGCGGCGGCAGTATCAAACGGGCAGGGCACTGCAGTGGCATTATCAAAAGAGCAGGGCACTGCTTAATTTAATACTGCCGCCGGAGTGACCTGCTCTTTTGATACTGCCGCCGCAGTGCCCTGTGAGTCTGTGATATAATGGCCAAAGGAGCAAAACCGAATACTGGAAACTGTCGTAGAACAGAGGTAAGTTGGCTGTATATACACGTATTGTGCTAGTTAAGGTGATTAACTAACAAGCTCCACCTGTGCAGAATTGATTGATTATCTGATCGTGCTCCTCCCGGACCTGGGTTAGTGAAACATAATTTTACGTGCTGGTTTCATCACTTTCGCTTAATTCTAAGACACTGATCATTTACTAAACTGAACATCGAATCAGAGTTAGTTTGGATCGGGTAAATGCTGTCGACATGAGGACTGATGAGA
The DNA here is from genome assembly GCA_018155175.1 of Sinocyclocheilus anophthalmus. Lineage (NCBI taxonomy): Eukaryota > Metazoa > Chordata > Actinopteri > Cypriniformes > Cyprinidae > Sinocyclocheilus > Sinocyclocheilus anophthalmus. The sequence continues at coordinate 13,224 of JADLZN010010757.1, forward strand.
GCCAACGTGGACCTAAACGACGCTCACCGACGGCCTGGATTCAATCAATTCAAACAAGTTTATTTCAAATCATGTAAACGCAGCTTACAGAAAATTTACAGTTTATACATAGATTTCGTAATAGCTATCATGGTGCCTATCTCAAGTTGATGTCCATTGGAGAAAATATACAGTAAAAATCAAAGAGTTAATGTCATGTGATCAAACAGACGGTGAACACTATTAATAGCAATGATTATATGATGCAATCAAATTATAGCAAAATTTGGTGGTTGTGTATGTTGTTTCAGGGTTGGCATCATCAGAGGTGTTCTGAGGGGTTGGCATTATCTCTTCTCGGGTGTTCTGGATCCAGACTGAAGCTTGTGTAAATACTAGTTACCACGGGATGTCAATCCCAGCAGAAACAGAGAAACAAATAGAGACATAATTAGCGTAGCTGCTGTTCCAACCAAGTAAAATTTATTTGTTTAACCCAAGCTAAAGAATAATAATGTTCATTTGATCAGATATAACTGCAGTACTAGATTATGATATGCATTATTTGAATGGTTGGCCAAAGAGATGTGTCTTTAATCTTGATTTAAACAGAGAGAGTGTGTCTGATCCCAGAACATTTATCAGGAAGGCTATTCCAGAGTTTGTGAGCCAAATGTGAAAAAGCTCTACCTACTTTTGTGGACTTTGCTATCCTAGGTACTACAAAAGTCCAGAGTTGGGAGCCAAATGTAAAAAGCTCTACCTCCTTTAGTGGACTTTGCTTTCCTAGGTACTACCAAAAGTCCAGAGTTTGGGAGCCAAATGTGAAAGCTCTACCTCCTTTAGTGGAATTTCCTATCCTAGGTACTATCAAAAGTCCAGAGTTTTGCGACCTTAGGGAGCGTGATGGATTGTAGCGTGGTAGAAGACTAGTTAGGTACGCAGGAGGTAAACCATTAAGGGCCTTATAGGCAAATAATAATACTTTGTAACTGATACGGAACTTAACAGATAGCCAGTGCAGAGACTGTAAAATTGAAGTAATATGATCATATTTTCTTGACCTGGTAAGGACTCTAGCCGCTGCATTTTGGACTACCTGTAGCTTGTTTATTGAAGATGCAGGGCAACCACCAACAGTGCATTACAATAGTCCAGTCTAGAGGTCATGAATGCATGAACTAGCTTTTCTGCATCAGAAACAGGTAACATGTTTCGTAACTTGGCAATGTTTCTAAGATGGAAGAATGCTGTTTTTGTAACATGGGAAATATGATTTTCAAAAGACAAGTTGCTATCTAATATAACACCCAGATTTTTGACTGTAGAGGAAGTAACCGTGCATCCGTCTAGTTGCAAATTGTAATCCAAGAGATTCAGTGTACTGTCTTTTGGTCCAATAAGTAATATCTCTGTCTTATCCGAATTTAATAGGAGAAAATTAAATTATTGGTCATCCAATCTTTTACATTTTTAACACACTCTGTTAGCTTAGATAATTTAGAAGTTTCATCTGGTCTTGTTGTGACCTTGGTGTCTCCCGAGCTTTAAACCAGCCAGTTCCTCAGCCCTGCCTCTGCTAGTTCCTGTCAGTCCTTCAGCTCACCCTCAGTTAGTGTCATCTGGGCGCTCTGATTCAGCTCGGGCTTCTAGTCCCCAGCTCTGCCTTGGCATGATGATCCCTATTTCTGCATCCAGCCACTGAGCCCTGCACTCCACCTCAGTCCTCTGACCCATCGGCTCCGCCTTTGCTCCACCGTGCCCGTCATCCCAAGTTGCTAAGACATACATATTTCCGATTATAAGCCATATTTGAGGTCGATGAATGATAGGCGAGCGTTTGGATGTCCTGCCCGATGTAGGCCTACTATATTATTACCACAAAGACCAGCCGTTAATGATCTGTCCGTCACGGACTGCGCAAATTCGCCATTGTGGATTTTTTTTTTTATGCGACTAACAAACTTTGTCGACCAAGCCTCTTCGGGTCGACTAATGGTTAGTCAACAATTAGGGGGCAGCCCTACTCAAACAATCCGCTGAGTTTATTTCATTAATATTAAAACAAAAGCTATGACCGCTGCGTATTTACACTTAAATCGACACTGGTCTGCGCTCCACTACAGTGCAGAATGCTTTGGCTCCACGCTGTCTAGTGCGTCTTACACAGTCTTATTATAGATCAGTGGTCACGCGGCTTTGCAACACAAACTTTGATATGTCAGCTCAATAGAACAGATGTAGGTTAGTGGGTAGCTGTGGTTGCAGATGGGAAGTAAAATAATAATTAGGCTATGAAATAAGCTAATATTTCTTGTGCAGGTTGCCGAACTTATGCCTACACAGAAGTAGGCTAAGCCCTGTGTAGGCTCTGCCCCTGTACAGGCTATTCGTTAGCCATTCATTAGTCTGGTTGTCTGATGAGAAAGTTATGAAATATGGTTGCAATAAATGCTTTAAGAATCCATACAACAGTAGCAGCGGAGGACTGCTGTTATTTTGCGTGGAACTGGAGAACAGCTGATGATGGCACGGTTTGAAGTTTGGTTGACTAATCAAGTCTGTTGCAACATTCAAATATTTGTAAAAATGATACTTTTCCAACCTCATTTTCACTCTCTGAGAAAAACACTTACTTTAAACTCCATTTCCCATAGTCCCTTGCTTGTTAAATCTGTTCTGATCAGTAGCACCTGTTTATCATTTACTTATTACCCCATCTATATATACCATGCTCACTCTGTCTGTTTTGGCTGCTAGATTGTATTGTCTTCTGAGTTCATAGTTGTCTCATGTTCATCGTGTTTTCTGTTCTCTGTGTTTTGGATTAACTTTTGCCACGTTTTTGTTCTGTTCTGTTCATTTGTACTTTAATAAACTGCACTTGGATCTATCTTTGTTTTCTCCTGGCATTCCGTGACAGAATCTAGAAGCCACTACAAGATCCAGCAGTTTGTCTTTCTTTTTACCTTTTTTTTTTTTTTTTTGTGGACCATGGACATCCGTATTATTCCTCCTGCTTCGAAGGAGCGCAAGACTCGGCTCCGGATGTTGGCGGATCTTCGCCAACGGGGATGGAGATTGGAGGTTTCGCTCAGACCTTTTGGAACTTTGCGGTAGGGATGGAACTTTATGACTCTGATTTAAAGAAGATTTTTAATGATTGTTTAGACAACCCCGTGCCTCCTCGGGAGATGGTGGGCTTAAGATTCTTGACTTTTGGGGTCTCATTGAGTATCTCCGTTACTGCAGCTTGGTAATGTCATGTCGGTCTGAGTCCCTTGCAGTGCACCCGGAGATGCCCGAGCCCGCTCCAGATGATAGCGAATCATCAGTGTCTCAGTCACGCAAGCGAGGGTCAATGAGGAGGGCAGCAAGGTCCACTCCAGTTCTCCTGGAACCCGCTCCAGTCCGGGAGCTCACAGAGCACGCTCCAGACCCGCTCCGTCGGGAGCTCCACCGAGCCCGCTCAGAGCCCGCTCCAGCTCCGGGAAGCTCACAGAGCCCGCTCCGAGCCCGCTCCAGTCCGGGACCCGCTCAGAGCCCGCCTCCAGTCGGGAGCCCACTCAGAGCCCGCTCCAGTCCGGGAGCCCGCTCCAGAGCCCGCTCCAGAGCCCGCTCCAGAGCCCGCTCCAGAGCCCGCTCCAGAGCCCGCTCCAGTCCGGGAGCCCGCTCCAGAGCCCGCTCCAGTCAGGGAGCTCACAGAGCCCGCTCCAGTCGGGCTCACAGAAACCGTTGCGAATCAATCGGCCTGTCCTGTTGCAGCCATCGTGGCTGGTACTAGACTCTCTCTGCTCTTGTTTACAGTTTTCCCTGAGTTGCTGAGAGGGTTTTCTGTCCCACCAGTGTTGCCTGGCAGGATTCCGGCTCTGCTCTGGTTGCCCGCCTGGGTTCCTGTTTGGCAGGAGCCTCACTGGCTCACTCCTCCGGCTCCGTCCTGGCTATCTGCTGAGGTTCCTGTATGGTTGGGGCCTTGCTGGTTCATCCTGCCAGTCCCGCCTTGGCCTTTCACCCTGCCGGTTCTGTGCTCATGCCCTGGTCTATCTCTGTCCCCTGGCCCCCTTCCATTGTATGGTCCTTGCCTGCCGTCCCTCCCCCTGGTCCGCCTCAATTCCACCTCCCTCCTGAACTTTTGTGTGTATGGTGGAGCGTCTGGTATCCGCTCCGTAGAGGGGGGCTAATGTCAGTGTCTGGTTGTGGTGCCCTGGACTGGCCACTTGAGGGCGCTCTCCCGTTTCATGTGTTGAACTCCATTTCCCATAGTCCCTTGCTTGTTAATTCTGTTCTGATCAGTAGCACCTGTTTATCATTTACTCATTACCCCATCTATATAT